>ML838476.1:16492-44305 GCA_009831015.1 Picea engelmannii | reverse complement strand
GTGTATTCGTAACTTTTCACATGAATTATTTCAGTGTACACTGAAGTATTTTACGCCAACTTCTCCGATATACAAAATGACTCATCGACGCACTTTGTATTAACTTCTCCGATGAACATCGGAGTAGTTCGTACAAACTGCTCTGGTTTCAATCTTTTTGGCCCTTTCAACATGGTTTTTTGATATATCCTTTTCACTAAGAATTAAATGTCCACAATGTCTGCTATCATGTTGTCATCCTCGGATGACGATCTCCCACCTAACTTCAACACAAGTGACTCCTCGATTATTTCACACAAGATACTTAGATGAAGTTATTTTTGTGTAGATATATAATCATGCTTATGTCTTTGGATTGATATCATCTTTTCTTTGCAGATTCAGATATGTCTACAAGAAATAAGATGACCAAAAAAGTGCCAACCACGAAATATTCTGGAAGTGGCTGCCAAATCGAAGATGAGCCCGACATTGCAGGGGCAATGTACAACGAAAAATCCAAATTCCTAAAAAAGGGAGAAGAAACACTCAGATGGGTGACGTATATCAAATCTTCAAAAAACAGAATTCCACTACTGATGCAGAGGACCAGGATGAACTTAAGATTTTAAATAACATCAAAAAGTATGGGATACATAGAGTAGCATCTCGTGTTGCTATATTCCCCTGCACTGACGCCATCTCATGGATATTTAAACACATGGACTTAAAGAATAAGTATATATGTAATGTTAGGGGAGATTCGATAGCTTCATTCTGGCCCGAAGACTTAGCCAAGTGTTATCATCTGGAAAAGGGGACCAAGAAGCTAGACAACGAACTTCTTTTTGAATTCAATCATACATCCAAAAATCTATGCCCCATATTGTACAATCCAGAGAAGCAGTTCAAGCTCAGATCCATTGGAGGATACTCTACGACCACGCTAAAAGATACTTATCAATACATGGTGGTCATGTTGGGAAAACTGTACGGAGAGTCGAATGCCTCCAAATTCCCCCTATCATATGTGTCATTGATTTACTACAGTGCATACAAAGGATCATCATTAAATTGGAACGACATCCTATCAACAAACCTAATAGAATCCATCACAACGGTTATAGAAGCCCCAGCCAGAACCTTCCTAAGTTTCCATATGTCTTCTTACCCCATATACATCATGAGTGTATCCCACCAATGCCCAAAGATGGTTTGGGAATGGCAGCCGACAAACGTGACCATTAATATATATTGCAAAGTGATATGGGAGCACAAGTATATAACATAGTACCAAAAGACCTGTGAGTACATCCTAGCTCTGTTGTATGAGTTCATTTTTCACATACCATCCCCATGTATGATTGACAAAGCAATAGTTGTCATCAAGAGGATTGGGGATTGGTACTTGATGGAATACTTCACTTATATCAGGGTATACGGAGCTATGAAATCCCCCCACCTACGTTCTTGATTTGTACCAGACAAACTAGTGCTTCAAGAAGTGGTGTATCAAATGGTGATCAACGGATTCAGGGGAGTGTTTTACCGATATAAGAAGGCTATATGGCCACCACTCCCATTATACATTGGCGCATACTGCTTTGCAAATACAAAGTAGGCCCAAGAAGAAGTGGATATAGTTCTATCATATCACTTCAGGGAAAAGAGGTTCAGGAGGCATGACTCGAAGAAGGTCGTAAAAGAGCATTTAAACAAACGCAGCGTGCCTTGAAAATACACATCATAGGTTTGGGAAGAAGAAGTAAATTGTAATGCAAGGACGTATGATGAAGTCATCTTCAAAAGAAGAGGAAAACCCATAGGGAGGATTGTAGATGAAGAAAAAGCACAAGAGGAGGCCACAAAGAAAGCATAAGAAGAAGTAGCACCAAAAGCGTTGGCGGCGACTACCTTTGTGCAGTCAGAATCAACAAAAGAGGAAGAAACAATAGCAGGCAAGAAGAGGAGAAAGAAGGAGAAGGTAAGAAAAAAGAAGAATGATGTTGCTGAAAAGAAGAGGAAAAATGAAGAGTCTAAATCTGATGCAGCAGCAACCAAACTGGAAGCAAAAGAAAAGGCAGTTGCCCAAAAAGAAGTTGAACAAAAAGCAGCGGTCAAAAAGGTGACAGTAGATGCGGCAGGAACAATAAAGGCAATGCAAAGGAAAATTAAGGAAGCTACGGACAAAGTAGATGAATAGGAACGATGCAATAAGGATGAAGAATACAGAAACAATGAGACGTCTCTGATGGATACCAATCTTTCCAAGGTATCCACAGCAGATGTCAGCAGTCGCAACCCATTCAGTGAGTTGGATCTAGGGTTCTGCACCCCATTCAAGGAAAATGAAGTGCCCAAATTAATAAATTCACCTATGACAAAGTGTCGGGCGGGATTGTACAAGATCAAGTGAACAAATTTCTTGTGATAGGGGGGGACCCAATTTCATTTCTCACACAGACCCCCATAATAGGAAATCTCAATGAAGATACAGTCACCATAGCATATGTTGGTTCATCTTTCATGAACGTCGCAGAAGATAAGGTCCAAAATTTATGCCAGCAAAATATGGAGGAGGCAAGGATTAGAGAACTAGAGTAATATCTCCAGTAGGTAAAGATCGATGAAGTCAACTTTCAAAGTTTCAAGGCTAGCATAGAGAAGGTCAGAATAGAACTAGAAGAGGCTATCATTCACATGTACGCACACCTGCACATGTTCCAGGAAATAGCCGCCAACATCATTGATCAACAAAGCAGAGTACTAACCAAGAATACACATATGAACACTATACACGAGGGTATAGACAATATAGATAGATGGATTGCACAAAATTTGGATGCACCAGTCAAACTCCCTCACCCTTCAAGCATGGAGAGAAAAAAAGATCTCTATTCATTGGAGTGTTGTCAGGAAGATGGACAAATGGTGGACAGAAAAACAACTAGCTCAATGGCGATATGTTCGTGATTGCACAAAGCGGCACAAGACTTGATCAAAAGGTGTTGACTTCCCTAGTTAGAAGAGCTTCGAAAGAAACTCATAATGGAAGAACTAGTCAATTAAATACAGGACAACACAAGCTGCAGACGAGAATTCATTGAATCAACTACCCAAGTAACGATGGACTTAACCGAGCAACATCTCATACAACCAATCAAAGTCCATACTATGATTGAAGCATTCGTGGATAAGTTATCAAAGAATAAGCAGACCCTCAAAGACAACACAACGATGCATACAATTTTCCTCGAGGAATTAGCATATCGTTGGATCTCAACATTGTATGATCAGCTAGAAATGTGGACAACATATATCGAGGACAAGAGTCCATGAAAAAGACAAAATAACAATTCAAAATTGTTGTTAACTGCATTCTATTTTTTTTTTTCCAACTACTTGCAATTTTGTCTTTTTCCCTACATGTGTCACAATCCTAGACAAGGAATCTGAAAGGTCTCTTTTGTAATAGTTTCTTTGGGAATAAAAGAAGTCGCCTCCACGAGTTGGGGATAATTGTATAAATATGGGAAGAGACCCACTTGGAGGGGGCTCTTCAAGCATTGTATAGACTCAAGAACTATTTCAAGGAATTATATTGTGTTAATGAATACTAAGAAGCCTGCATGGTCAGCGTTTGGCAGAGAGAGAAACTGTTGCGGATTGATGTTTGTTGTGAACTATTTCCAATAGAATGTTAGCTAATTACATGGGTTTTAAGGACATGTTTGCTTATAGACTTTTATGATGCAATCTACGTTATTCTTCCAGTTTGGTTATTCTTTCTTATACTATTTGTCATGAGCATATAAGTTGTAAATGTATGTAGAAATATTATTTGGAATTTTTTGTTTATATATTTGTATGCATGTGTTTCTAACTGTGCACCTTCATGAGAGCTATCTAATTGGTGTTTAAGAAGAGTTTAGTTTTGTTACAGCTCATTCACTTAAGATATTTTGCTCCTAGCTAGGATATGATACACTAAAAGTAAATTAGATTTTTTTATTTTTTTACATAGTCTTCATCTACATCTTTTATCTGCATAATCATCCATCTTTCACCCTCACAACCGGTGATGGAAGTCGATCCAAAATCAGGATGGATCTCTTAAACCAAACGGTGCATAGTCTAATTGGGACCGTGTATCAAGGAGTACCCCTTACTGTTGTTGGGCATTTCCTCCCCATCAACAAAACCTCATCTCTCATACTTATAGTAGTTTATGGCATTTTACATGAAAACATTAGCCCCCATCATTGGGGAATATCCAGTGATGTATGCAAAGTATGTGGAGGATGAAAATTATGTGAAAGAAGCCTCTCATACATTTTTTCTTGAAATGGCTATGG
The DNA here is from genome assembly GCA_009831015.1 of Picea engelmannii. NCBI lineage: Eukaryota > Viridiplantae > Streptophyta > Pinopsida > Pinales > Pinaceae > Picea > Picea engelmannii. The sequence continues at coordinate 39,971 of ML838476.1, read as the reverse complement.
ATTATGAAGAGCATATTAGATGATGGTTACTCAAAGTAAAAGGAATTTCACACCCTAAAGTAGTTTGCATATTCCAACTCCATATGGAGCACCAAGTATAAAAACTACATGAATCCTATGAAGCAATCCAAAGGTTGGAACCTTAGAGACATTGAAGAAGATTATATAAGAAACATATATGGTTGATGTGATTTAGAGGAAGCTTGCAAGAAATGATATATGTTGGAACATCAAGCATTGATGGTTCATTTCACTTCTCCTGGATTCAATCAGTTGGGTGGTTAACCTACATCTAGATATAGTCGCTCAGGTGATTAACTAGACTCTACATTAGTCAGTCAAGTAGTTGGCATGCATGTTGTTCGAACAGTAGAAGATAGTTAGGCGGTGGATCAACCAACCCATCAATTGACTATGAGTTAAATGCATGGACGGTCAGGTCGAGAATCCTTGTCAAGTCGACTCGACAGCGTGGATTTGACAGAGTGAACTCTAACAACCGACAGTTATATGTGGAAAATATCTTCCTGATTTCATGGAAGTTGGTTAGATATTGAGGCTATAAATAGTAGACCCCTTGGGTCATTATCCTCAAGTGATTGAAGTGATATCATATGGAGATATTGAGGTCCAATATGCATTGTGATGTTCTATTTAAGTATTGTAACGGTGTCTTTAAACACCACCTCTGTCCTCAAAAATTTTATTCCCTCTTCTATTATCTACGAGATTTTTCTCTGTTTCATTATAAGTTCCACCCCTTTCCCCAACATGGTATCAGAGTCGATGGTTTAGAACCTCACATGTTATCTACAAACCTTGTTGATTCAGATATGTTATGTGATTGACTCTAGGCTGGTGGTTTGTTGATTGGAACTTATTGAAACATAACTTTATGTCTAAGATATCGAAGATGGCTTCAAAGATTGATCATGTTGTTCTGAGCGGATCAAATTATGTAGTATGGGTACTAGACATGGAAACCATGTTGAAGAGTAAAATATCGTGGAAGTATACGAAGATTGTGATTCCATATCCAAAAGACGATCAGGGGAAGTTCATTTTTGATGACAAGAAGGATGAGATTGTGGGGGTTATCACGACCTATATCTCACAAGAGATTCAATTTCTCCTCAGTGGAATCCATTTCCCTCATCAATTCTAGAAGAAGTTGAAGTTGTTGTTCAACCGAGTCTACGAGAGCCACATCATGCAATTGGAGAAAGAGTTGATCTCTCTCGATTCTCATTATTTTGACATAATAGAGGACTATTTGGCACGTGTCAAATAACTCTGGTTGAAATTGGGTGAATGTGGAAAGAATTATTAGAAAAATGATGGACAATTCATCAAGTTAGTCCTAATGAATTTGAGAACACCATTCAACGTGTTTGTGTCGACTTTCCGCACCAACTAACAAGCATGCAAGGAAGAGGGTAAGAATTACACCTATGAATTTTTATGTGGCCTTTTAATTACTAATCAGCACAGACTGCTTGAAGAAGGAAAGCTTGATGGTAAACATCAATCCCACTTGCTCAAGGGAAAGAGAAAGTTGAATCATAGGGAAAGAGTACGGTTTGATACCTCTACACAAAGACTCGATGCCTATAATGTTTCCTCTCGACAACAAACTCGAAGTCAAATGCAACATGCCAACGTTTCCCTGGTGACTTGTGTACTTGAAACTTCTGATCATGTTGCCTACTCATATCCTCAAGGACAACCTGAATGGGAACATTCTATGTAAACAGAAATTGATTCTTTGTCGAAGAATCACACTTGGGAATTAGTTCCCCTAACGCAAGAAAAGAACATTGTGAAGTATCAATGGGTCTATAGGACCAAATTTACCTTTGAAGGTGTTGTTGAGCGACATAAAGCACACCTAGTGGTGAAGAGATTTTCTCAACAAAAAGGAATCGACTACACTAAGACCTTTCCCTTGTTGCAAAGATGAACTTTGTTTCCCTTGCTGCTCGTTTTGGATGGCAAATCCATCAAATGGATGTGAAGAGTTCCTTTCTTCATGGAGACCTCCCTGAAGAAATTTACATGGAACAACCATCTGGTTTTGTGACTGGTTCTAGCTTGGTTTATCGACTCAAGAATTTGCTTTATGATTTGAAGCAGGCTCCCCAAGCTTGGTATGCTAAGATCAACAGTTTCTTCAACTTGGTTTTAAACATTGTGAATATGATCATAACTTGTATGTACTCCACACCAATGGAGAAATGTTTATTGTTGCAATATATGTATATGATCTTCTCATTACTGGCAATAATAATGATCTCATCCTTATATTCAAGAAACAACTTGTTGACTCCTTTGACATGACAGATCTTGGTACTCTACATTATTTTGGGGGTCTTCAAGTATTACCATTATGTGATGGTTTTTTTTATTTCTTATTCTAAATATGTGATGGATATTTTGACACGTTTTAAGATGGTTGATCATAAGCCATGTGTTACTCCTTTTCAATATGGAGTAAAGATCGCTAAAACTTGTCAAACACCTACAGTCAATTCTACTCTTTATCAACAACTGGTCAGTAGTCTTATTTATCTTACTCATAGTCGACCTGACATTTCCTTTGTTGTTAGTGTGGTTTCTTGGTTTATGCATGACCCCAAAGAAAGCCACTAGAAAGAAGTCAAATGAATTGTCTATTATCTCAAGGGTACCACTCATTTTGGTATCAAGTATTGTCGAAGTACAGATTTGTTGGTCAGCTTCACCGGCTCTGACTAGGTTGGCAATAGTGATGATTGAAAGTCCACTTCTGACTATGTCTTTCATTTTAGCATTGGACCGTTGGTGTGGTTGTGCAAGAAATAAAGGGTAGTCTCGTTGTCGACTGCATAAGAAAAATATTGTGGCGTCGTTTCAAGCAGGGATTGAAGCAGTTTGGATCCACCAACTTCTAGGTGAACTTGGCCTTCATGTTTAGACCTTGACTACAATCTACTGTGATAATCAAAGTGCCATACAGGTTCCTAACAATTGTGTTTCCAACCTGAGTATAATGAAGCATGTTGAGCTCCATGCTCACTATTTGAGATAGTTGGTTCATGAGAACGTTGTCTCTCTTGAATATTGTAGAACATATGATCAAGTTGTTGATATATTCACTAAACCTTTAGTTGAAGCTAGATTTATCAAGCTCCGTACGATACTTGGGATTTAGGAAGCTGCAATTATGGGGGGTGTCATGATAACGTAATTTCACCTCCTGGATCTCTAAAGATGTGTGTTGATGGAGGGGTGTTGGAACATCAAGCATTGATGGTTCATCACACTTCTCCTGGATTCAATCAATCGGGCAGTCAACCCACATCTAGATACAGTCAACTGGACGATCGACTAGATCTCTACATTAGTCGGTTGAGTGGTTGACATGTTTTTTGATCGAACAATCAACCAGCAGTCGAAGAGATTTGGGCGATGGATCGACCACCCCAACAATCGACTACGAGTTGGACGCATGGACGGTCAGGTCGAGCATCATTGTCGAACCAAATCGACAGCGTGGACTTGACGAAGTCAACTCTAACAACTGACGGTTATATGTGAAAAAGATCTTCCTGATTTCATGGAAGTTGGTTAGATCTTAAGGCTATAAATAGCAGGCCCCCTGGGTCATTATCCTCAAGCGATTGAAGTAATATCATATGGAAATATCGAGGTCCAATATGCATTGTGATGTTCTAATCACAGTGTGCTTTGCTTAAGTGTTGTAATGGTGTCTTTAGACACCACCTTTGTCTTCAAAATTTTTATTCCCTCTTCGATTATCTGCATAATTTTTTGCTTGTTTCATTACATGTTCCACTCCTTTCTCCAACAATATAGGGACCGGTGTCACTTTTGGGAAGACTACTTTCACCTTCTATTTGATGACCCTACTCCACCTTATGTAGTAAACATTGTTGAGGGAAGTCGAGCGTAGGTTATGGCTACCCAATTTTAGCTTGCATATTCTCTAGTGGTAGTGTTCCTTCCAAATCCACAACTGACCTTTTGTAGTTATGCAAACTATCTTTTGGACATGAATGGTTTTCATTATTTGGATCCACATGATCATGATGGGTATTTGGAGTATCATACTCAACCATTCATTGAGTTTGGTTGTCTTCAGTTGGGATTCAACAAGAGAACCATGAGCTGGGACCTGGGTTTATGGATAGGCCTCTTGAACTACTTCAACGTTGAAGCTAATATTTGTACATGGAACCCTAGTTCCCTTGAATAATTTAGCATTGCAATCAACAACCATACATGGGACCCTAGTTTAGGGTTGTGCATCCTCACTACAAACATCAAGGGCAATGTTTTTCAAAGGGGGATTGTAGTGTACCTTTTTTCTTACCAAGGCTTTTAACGCACTATGTAACAATTTGTACACACTTACGTTGTATTTACATAACACATACAGTCCAGTATATACTCAACATGCATTTAACAATTAAACACATTTAACTCAGAGTAAAACATATCATTACTGCTATAATTAAACAATCCATAGCGTTCCATCTTAATTCGTATACACAGCGGAAAACATGATAACATTTACAGTAGAGACATGATAAAATGTGATAAAACATAGTTAGACACTTATCTTGTAACAATGGTGGGACCCACCAACCAAGCGCAGGCCTTCCACGAACCTCCTAGCCTTAGACCACACTGCTCATCAGCTCAGCAGTGGATCACCCCCGAGCTAGGACTAAGCTCCACCCCAAGGCAAGGAACCTAGCTAGGCTGAGGTTACAGGGAAAACAGCACTTAGAATCTGGAAGGATTCTCCCCAGGATGCCATCTTACGCCCACTACTACCGGACTCTCATTCCCCACATGCATGTTCCGCCCAGGAGTATACACCTTCACAAGCACAGTCCATCAGTGCGAACCTCCTTCTTTGGTTCTCGGCAACAGGCCGGATCAAGAAGTCTCAGAGCCTGAAGCTGGTGCTGGACACTCTCTGGAAGAAACCTCTTCCAACAACATCCACCTCCCTCACCTAGAGAGAGGTCACACACAGGCTCAATTACCACCTGCACTAGACAGCGATTCACGCACAATCCATCTCTGCATGACCACCACAGTCAACTAGGAATACAGACTCAGACCTCTCAAAACAAGCTCAACCATGGTAGCTAGGTCTCACGGTGTTGATTTTTCGGAATTGCCTGAGAAGCAATTTCCGCAAGGAATTACCCAGACTCTCTCCCCCGAGGCAGAATGGCAGGTCCCCCCCAGATAGACTCACGCTCTGGTTTTCAGGGATGCATGAAAAACAATCCACGCAAGGGTCAACGTAGATTCGGACGGTTCAGACCAAGGATGTATCGGCTATCCTGGAACAAACACAGATACACTCCTTTTCGATTCAGAGGATGTACGAGGGTTTCTCTACAGGAGTCAAACCCATTCCCTTCTGGCAGTTCGTGAGTCGAATGGAGGAGGAACCCCCAACACGGCTCATCTTGGCCTTTTATTGCATGCGCCAGGGTTGACACTTGTCACCCATGCAACTGCATGTGTTCCTTCAGTGTGCATGCCTCCCACCATTTGGAAAATCACATGTCCTTCCAAAAGGACTTAGGTTAAAACATATAATGCACATATCTTTTTAGAATAATATTAAAATATTATTCCCAAGGCTTAAGCCCCCTAGGCTCAACACTTAGCCCCTTTTCCCACCTTCAGCCCCTAATTCCTTGCCCACTCTGTGGATTCTTAGTCCCCCTTCACTCATTCATCGTGGTCAGTCTGCACATGGCGGTGTTTATGTTTTATTAATTGTTCTACGTGATTACATATATAACAGCAGGCTCTTGGCCTTCAACACTCAAGCTCCCTGGCCTAACAACACATAAGCCTCCAGTTTATACAAACTTGGCTCACCAGCCTATAAAACATAATTACAATTCCTTTCAAAACATGGTTTACAATGGGGCTCAGCCTTGGGGACACTACAATCCCCCTCCCCTTATTTTTGCACTGTCCTCAGTGAAACTTACACTGTCTCTGCAAGCCTTTCAAAATATTCAAAAAGATGTGGGTACTCTACTCGCATAAACTCTTCATGCTCCCATGTTGCATCCTTAGGACCATACCAGGTCCACTAGGCCTTTACAAGTTCTATAGCTCGATTTTGGAGCTGTTTGTTTTTTCTGTCCAATATGCGCACAGGATGCACTTGCAGGACACCTTCTGGTTCCACTTGAATCATATTCCAATCGATTACATGATTAGCATCAGGTATATATATTTCTTAAGTAATAAAATATGAGACACCTTAGGTACAGTCATGGATGCAGTAATGCAACCATATATGCAATGTATATGTATGTATATACAAACAAATTCAATAACATTAAAATTGTATACAGCATACACAACATAGAATAAATAGAGAATTGTACTTATCTTTTGATTGAGAGACCTTCCACCCCGTGGTAGAGATATGACTCCATCGGGCAATGGCTTCCCAAGATAGCCATGGTCCACAATCCTTAACCACATGGTCTAGGCCAAGTTACCAGACCTCGGTAGCACTCCCACCATTCAAACCTCGGCAATACTCCAACCAACGATCTCTCATTCCCCACATGCCTGTCCACCTGGGAGTATACACCTTCACAAGCACAGTCCATCGGTGCTACACCTCCCTTCCTTGGGCTTGGAAACAGGCCGGACCGGAAGTCTTAGAGCACCGTGGCTCCAGGAGTTCCAACTGCCCTCAAAGGTTTCCAAGCAGCATCTTCCCGAGATACTCTTTGTAGCCAACATTTTAACTTTTATCAACATCATCTCATCTGCATCAACCACATGCAGTTATCATGAGAGAACATACAAGAATTCATTTAGGAATTCCAATTAATTCGAAAGGAAATTCAGCTTTTATTCCCAAAACATGACATCCTATTTCATGATTCTTGGCTTTTGCCACATTATGAATGCAGTCATCCTTGTGATTTTTCCACAGGCACAAAACTGCCTACAATTTTCCCGCAAGACTTCTTCTTGCATGCTGCCAACAAATTGTCGATATTTTCTATACATCATAATTCAATATGTACAGCATCTTATGCAATAATCTTAGAATTTCTGCACCTGGATATTCAATCACAATTACCAAACAACTTGACCAATAGAATGACTCGTCATTCTATGCATATGCATGTCCACAGTTAACAACAGTAAGTTCATTATTTCAATTTTCTGAACATAAAATTTTGTGTAGTCTCCATTCTTGTGACTACCTGGCTTGTAACTTTCCTGTTGCAGTGTTTAACAATTCCTAAAATGTTCTCAATTTCAGGGGTTAGCAACATTTTAGTCATCAACATAATTATTTCCATGAAATAATATATATGCATGTACTTGTTAGCGATATTTCTTGTTAGCAATATCATCTAGTGCCATCCGCGAAAGCTCCATAGGAGGGCTTCATCGCGAATCGGGATATCGGAGATCCCGGGAGCGAGGGTTTTGTGCATCGCAGAATCATGATACGCGATTTCCCGATCGGCAGGAATAGTTGTCGATCATGGAGGACAAGTGGCAGGCTTTCACGACAGGGAACAGACCGTTGACGGGTCAAAAGCCATGAGCCATCGGGTTTTGGGAAATCGCAAGTCCAGAGGATGCGTGCTCGTTGACATCGCAAACCGCGAAACCCCGATGGAGAGTATGGTCGAGGGCATATGGTAGCGGTCACTTGGACCAGGGCCTAGTCGGAGGGCTAGCACGAAAGGCGCATCGGCAATCGGAGAATCGTGAGTCCCGGGGACTTGTGTATCGAGACATCGAAAACGACGAAACCTCGACAGAGGTTTGGCTCAGGTCATATAAGATGTGGTCGTATGGACCATAGTATAGCCAGGAGGGCTAACCCACACACGCGCTCATCGGAGAATCGGTGATCGAGAGTTCAAAGGGTCAAGAACTCTTGACAACGGGGAACGCAAAACCCCGAAACCCGATACGGAGTTAGGAAAGGGTCACGGTGAAGTTCAGGAGACCGTGAGGAAAGAAGAAGAGACCTGTGGACTAGGTCGGGTTTTCATCAGGGGTTCCACTCGAGAATCCAAGGAGCCGCTTCAGCTCAGCAGAAAAGGAGAAAGAGGGTGGGTGAAGCCTCGCATCACCCATTTATTGCAGAGTATGGAGGTCCTGACTAAAATTTACCCAGGAGGGTCCCTTATACCGGTTATCTTCAGAAATGCCACACCGAGTCTCCAACTCACCAGAGGAACCTGCACACGCCAGCCCAATATTCAAAAGGCTCAGCTACCCCCTGGCGCGAGCCACGCTGAATTAAAGAGGCGTATGATAGGGGATCAGAGGACAGATTTGATTGAGGCAGACTGACAGCCCATCCTGATAGAGAAGCTCCTCAATGTCAAACATTGAATTCATGATATGATCGTGCCTTCAGAGCCTGAGTCAGTTCCAAGTATATGTAGGCATTTCTGCCATTTTTGTGGGTATCGATGGTTGAGCAGCGCTCCCGGTTGTAAAGTTTTAATGAAGCACTGTTACTCTGATTATGTATAGACTTTTGAGACTTCTTGCCTTATGAATGCTAGTATCTTTACATCTTTGTTATACTGTGTTAGAGTAGCTCGGAATTGGAGGATCCAGTCGAGTTGTAGATGTTATAGGATGATGTTGTAGTGGATCACTGTAATAGTTACGGAGTCTCTAATCAGTTCCTGTGATTTCCTTAACGCTGAATGACTTGGAATTGGAGGATCCAATCAAGTCTTCTTGTCAGTTTCTTGAAGCCCTGAACCAGGAGGATCCTGCGTTTAGAGTTTTTCCCCTACAAACCGTTGTAAGCCTGTTGCCCAAAGTCGTTTGTTCACCTTTCTTACAAAGTCTTCCACCTACTCATTTTATAATCAACCTGCTGGCTGAAGTTAGGATTCTAGACCTCCTTTGTTCTTTACATACCAGATCTAGCCCCCGAGTTAGAATGATATCTCCTCGAGCCTTTATCCCCATTCGATCACCCCTTTATAAACAAATCATGACATTAAACTGATGGGTGTTGGGCTCTGCTCCTGCAAGCAATCCAGGAGTGACTTCCAGCGCTAGCAGTACTTACCAAACATATTCAACCATTGCACTTAGTATGCAATTATATCACTTATTATGCATGAGTGTGATTCTCAATGAATTCTTATTCAGTGCACCTTGCATTGAATTACATAATACTCTCTATCTCAGTCATGTATCTCACCATCCATGGGTTGGAATTCTGGCCAATGTGTTGCCACATTCTCCATACACTTCCTATTATCTTTCCAATTAATTGGATGCCTTCCTTTCTGACCCGAACACTACACCAAGAATATAATTTTGTGGTATTCATTAGTGTTAGCAAAAAGGTTGCAGCCCAAATTTATTCAAAAGTAGGAAGCTTCTGGTACCTGGTGTGGCTCATAATCTTTCCATATATGTACCTTGCCATATCCAACCATGTCATGGTCTCATACATGACTAGCTTTTTTGCATTCATTCTTGTAACAAGTTCTTATCTTTTAATTCTTTGGTTACTACCCCATAACCAAATTAACATGACATTCTACTATGTCGATGTGTGCATTCAGAAGCTAAAAAGCTTTGAATTAACACAGGCCTACAACCTTTACCACATCCGGTGGTATGCATTCAAATAATATAATCATGTGATTTAATAACATAGCTCTGGCTGAGGAAATTCTTACCATAATTTCCTTTCAACAATTATGCAAAAAGAGTGATAAAACTCATACCTGCATGACTGCCATTAAAAATTATACTACCTGAATATCCGATAGCAGTAGAAGCTGTCATGCTTCTTTTATCAAATGTATAACCAACTCTTCAGCTCTCTGTTGCTTCCTTCATGAGGTAGAAAAATTACCAACAACATCTGCGACATGCAAGCATTATTTCCTTGGGCTGGCCAATCAAGCCATAACATACTTACTGCCACAAATTGTAGCAACTTCTTTCTCCCTATGCCCCTTTTTCTTGCGGATCCCAGAAGCATTCAATTCTTTTAGGATTCCTACAATTTTCTCCTACATGGCCACTGGCTATGACCACGCACCTATCCAAAAAGCGTTTCAGGATTTTGCGTATCGGGTGTTTCGATATGAGTCACCCTCGACTCTCTCTATCCCCAAAATCTGAAACAAGAGTCTAGCGCATCCTAGCTCTTCCTTTAACTTCCACCGGTGTGACCTCTAGCGAAATTCAAGGATTAGCTCTCCTCCTTTCTCCCGAGGTCCGATCTCCCAAACCCCTGTTGCCTCAGATCAAAGGTCCACAGCTTTCCAGGTTCGACGGTTCCGATCAATTCCTCACGAATCGACAATTCGTGTTTCGGGGTTTTGAAAAACTGTTTCCTTTTCTTTTCTTCCGGTCTCTAGTTTTCTAAAATCTACGTGAGTCGGATCCAACAACCACTTGATGCAAGCGCGAGGCTACAACCTCACCTAGCCCACTCTCGGGATCGCTCGTTCAGTTCATATTCATGAGCCGAAGTGGCTCATTGGACTACCTATGACTTTTCTCCGATTCAGACTTCGGGTTTCGGGGTTTCGTGATCCCCGATGACAAGAGTTCCTGTCCTCTCGAACTCTCGATCTCCGATGAGCCAATTCGCCGATATGGCCCTTTACGCATTAGCCCTCCTGGCTAAATTCCTGGCCCACGTGACCACTAATTCACAAGATCGCAACCTTGTCTCATTTCAGGGTTTCGGACTTCGCAATTCTGAAATGCAAGGGATTCCTGTCTTCAGGATCCGCAAAATTTCGATCCCCAACTTTCTGCGGATTCTTAACACGTGTCCCAGATGAATGAATGGTCCAAATTAAACCATGGACTTCACCCAATGCCAAGTCAAATTGCTCCCTTATGTGAGTCCCGATGGCCAATTTCCCGGTTGGGATAATCACACGACACGCGTCCTTCCTCAGATCCACGGATAAAATCCTTTCACTGTTTCGCGACTCAAAAGGGCCTCGGACTCTTGCTTTCCAAATCTCTGATATGTCAATGGGCTCCCGATCTCGCCCACGTGTCCCAACTGACGAACGGCTCAGATCAGTTCCGGGAAATTTTCCCATGGAAATTCCCAATCTCTTGTCCACGGAACTCCCGATTTTCCGAGTCCCGAAACTTGGATGGAGTCTTCCCTTTTCGAGACTTTCCTGAGATCTTAGATCTCACCACACGTCCCCTCAAGATGGACGGTCCTGATCGCCTCTCACGATTTCACGACTTCTGTTGTTCCAGAAGTCTTGTCCTCAGGATTCGCGATCTACCGAATCTCGATGTGCCGATGGACTCTCTCCTTTCAAGACTTCCCCCGATGGTCTGGATCTCTGCCACGTGTTCCCAACAGATGGATGACTCTGATCCAACCTTGCTATTTCGGGATTTTTGATGCCCTGATGAAAGAAATCCTCTGTCAACTCAAAACCCCAGTAGTCGATATACCGACGGGTCGCTCGATCTCCGCCACGTGTCTCAACTGATGGACGGCTCCAACCGATTCCATGATTTTCACCATGAAAATTCCTGATCTCATGTCATCATGACTCCCGATTTCACAAATGTCGATATCCCGATGGCCACGCCTCTCGTCAGGACTTTGCCTCTATTTTTCATGAAGGCTTTAACCCCCGTGCAACTCTCAATAGATCCGATGGTTGTCGGGTCTCTGGATCAAGATCCAACGGTCCAGTTTCGTTCTTCCTGTGTGCACACTCCAGAGACTAAACTCTGAGCATCTTCACCCATTCTAACGGCTGACAGGTTCTTCGCTCTAGATCTGACGGTGCAGATCATTTCTTCCTGTGCTTGTGCTCCTCCTGCTACTCCCCGGACGTGAAAACCAACGGTCCAAATCTCCTTCTGTCGCCGATCTGACGGCTGCTGTGCTCCCACCTGAGCTTGCACTCTTTCTTCCCGACCTTGGAATAATTCCAAGTCCTCAAAGGTCTTGACCTTTTCTTGTTTCTCCTCTGCGAGCTCCACGAATTTGAGTCCTCGTCTACGCTCTCAATGACGTTGTTCCTCCTGAGCTTATCCTTGAATCCCCAAGGGATTCTTTGACTTCTGCGCCTCTGCAGAGTCTTCATGTGCACACAAAGGTGTTATCCATCCTGATCTTTCCTATAGCTTCGACCTCCACAGAAACTCGGTTCTTTTTCTTTCCTTTCTCCCACAGATGGAGAATTTGACGCCCTCTTAACTATCCTCCTGCTCAAGCAACCTCCTATTGAGCCTTCAAGGTGTTCAGCAACCCTGTAAAGATCCTTCGGTGGATTCTTCCTCTAATTTCTAGAACTCAAAGAGTTCTCTTCTCTTACTATGTCTGTCTACACAATGTCTCAATGCCCACCTGGCAGAGTATCTTTTCACAGAACGTTCAGCAGTTCTGTCCTCTGTGCACTCCTTGCACCTGCTCAATGCCCACTTGGCAGATCTCTCAGAATCCCCTAGTGATTCTGGTTCATCTTAAACTCACGGCAGAGTTCTTCCTCAGCACCACTGTGCATATGCTCAATGCCCACTTGGAAGAGCGTCAAGAATCCTCAGTGATTCTGACTTCTTAAGAACTCACAGCAAAGTTCTTCCCAATGCACCACTGTGCATCTGCTCAATGCCCACTTGGCAGAGCTTCACATAACTCCTTAGAGATTATGTATGCAACTGTGTTTCTCATACGCAGCCTTCCCTCCTGAGGTGTTCAACAACCTCAAGATATTCTCCCTTTGAGTTGTTGATTTCAGCTGTGTGCCCACCTGGCACGTCTTTGTATGAATCCGCAGAGTTCAGATATGCAACTTCTATGCATGGCTATCAGAACCCGTAGTGTTCTGTCACACCCTCCTAGTATGAAGCCTCAAAGACCTCTCAAGCCTGAAACCAAATCAACTCCTGCAAATGCAAAACTACATCTACAGCATAAAATAGAACACACCAAGACATTCATTCAACACAAAAATACATGCAGGTAAAACTGCTTCTGTTTGTATTAATAAAATGCCTCTTTACAAAGGTGTTCTTGAGCTCAGACTTTAACAGAGTCTCAGCTCCTTCTCTCCTCTGCTTTCTACTCGCAGACTCTCTCCTATGCTCTCACACACTTCTGGTGTGGAGTTCTCTCTCCCTGTGGACTTATGCCACACTGGTTGCGATCTCATAACGTCGCTATACCTCCTGAGCTTAAAAACTCGTCTAGAAACTCCTTGACACTTTGGAGCAAACCAGGGTCTGAAATTGGCCTTCCAAACCCAATTTCCCCTCACATTCTCAGTCCAAAGACTGCTCCACTGGCCCATCTAGGCTCAGTGTCGAAACCTTGCCTCTGATACCAAATTGTAGTGTACCTTTTTGCTTGCTTACCAAGGCTTTTAACGCACTATGTAACAATCTGTACACACTTACGTTGGATTTACATAACACATAGAGTCCAGTATATACTCCACATGCATTTAACAATTAAACACATTTAACTCAGAGTAAAACATATCATTACTGCTATAATTAAACAATCCATAGCATTCCATATTAATTTGTATACACAGCGGAAAACATGATAACATTTACAGTAGAGACATGATAAAATGTGATAAAACATAGTTAGACACTTATCTTGTAACAATGGTGGGATCCACCAACCAGGCGCAGGCCTTCCATGAACCTCCCAGCCTTAGACCACACTGCTCATCAGCTCAGCAGTGGATCACCCCCGAGCTGGGACTAAGCTCCACCCCAAGGCAAGGAATCCTAGCTAGGCTGAGATTACAGGGAAAACAGCACTTAGAATCTGGAAGGATTCTCCCCAGGATGCCATCTTATGCACACTACTACCAGACTCTCATTTCCCACATGCCTATTCTACCCGGGAGTATACACCTTCACAAGCACAGTCCATCAGTGCTAACCTCCCTCTCTGGGTCTCGGCAACATGCCAGATCAGGAAGTCTCAGAGCCTAACACTGGTGCTGGACACTCTCTGGAAGAAACCTCTTCCAACAACATCCACCTCCCTCACCTAGAGAGAGGTCACACACAGGCTCAATTACCACCTGCACTGGACAGCAATTCACACGCAATCCATCTCTGCATGACCACCACAGTCAACTGGGAATACAGACTCAGACCTCTCAAAACAAGCTCAACCATGGCAGCTAGGTCTCACGGTGTTGATTTTTCGGACTTGCCTGAGAAGCAATTTCTGCAGGGAATTACCCAAACTCTCTCCCCCGAGGTAGAATGGAATGTCCCCCCCGGATAGACTCATGCTCTGGTTGTCAGGGATGTGTGACAAACAATCCACGCAAGGGTCAACGTAGGTTTAGACGGTTCAGACCAGGGATGTACCGGCTATTCCGAAACAAACACAGATACACGCCTTTTCGGTTCAGAGGATGTACGAGGGTTTCTCTGCAGGAGTCAGACCCGTTCCCTTCTGGCAGTCCATGAGTCGAATGGAGGAGGAACCCCCAACACGGCTCATCTCGGACTTTTATTGCATGCGCCAGGGTTGACACTTGTCACCCATGCGAGTGCATGCGTTCATTTAGCGTGTATGTGTTATAACCCTAAATTGCACCACACATGCTTACCTGGCATCAGGCCAACTCATATCCCTTCATTGCCAAAATATCTGCTGAATAACCTCTTTGAAAATCCTCTTAGGTAAAGGCACACGTGCCCTAACCCACTACTGCACACGTGTGAACGCTGGCAGGCCTTCTACAGCCCGCGTTTACCTAACAAAACACAAAAATAGGAAAGTTGCTAATGGGACAAAAAGCTATGGATCAGTTAACTGAAACTCCCGGCCATGCATGGCCAAGAGTTCGTCCAAAACCCTAGCTCCTTCTAGCCTATAAAAGAAGGGGCAGGGGTACTATTTGGAGGAGGAAAATTATAGCGAAGAAACTCTGCCCATTTGCCAAATCCATTTGTCCCAACCCTTTAGCCTTTCCTCAAGCCCAAGGAGAATTAACACAAAGCAGTTGGAGGACAAAAGAAGAGGAGGAGCCCAGGATCAGGATCAAGGAGTTGTGGTCGGTCTCAACTATTATTGTAAGTTGATTCATTTCGAAAATAATAAAAGAATATTTTTCTCGTCCCAATGCATGAGTTATATGTGGTTTGTGTAATTTATGCTTAATTTCTAACCCTCAAATAGAAAAGTAGCATGCATGCGTGGTTGTTTGTTTTGATTGCAGGATAACTTTGGAAGAAGCGACGCTAGCAAGCGGTCAAGAGTGCAATGGAGGATCTACACCAAACTTCAGTAAAAAGGTTAGTAGTTCCTTTCCATGCATGTATCGTGAAATAGGGGTTTAAGTTTTGGGTGGCAGGTTAAAAGGTCATTTTTTTACGGTCAAAATCTGCATGCAAGCCTAGCCCTAGTTTGCTAGTCCGTAGGGTATTATTTCCCAACAACAGAATTGGCGACTCCACTGGGGAAGATACTCTTTAGGGTTTTCGGATTTAGTTTTTGTGTAGTTTAAGAGATTAGATTTTATGTTTCTTTGTTTGTCTTTTTCAGTAAGGCCTGAGCTAGCAGGGAGCCTGGTTCTTTATACCAGTTTTCCCTGACTGTTGCTTGACAGCAATTTTCGGGACACACAGAGGTACACGCGGACTGCAGAAGGCATGCATGTGTGTGCCCGCGCCCTAACCTTCTATAGCTCGCGTGTGAACGCTTGCTGCAGAGGTTTCAGTAGTGTGTAGGAGTCAGAGAGCTTGAGAGACAGTCCTCCTCTTCCCTATCAGAATTTTACATTCTCAGGGGGCTTTCTGGATCCTGTCTGAGTCTTGTTGGTTCACAGTCTTGTTTCAGTTTGCTTTATTGCATTTTGTTATTCCTTGCAATTATTTTTCTTTTCTATTAAGAAGAAGCATCCAAGCCTTTAAAAGACCCTGGTTATCAATACCAGAGGCCTCTTCCTGGTCTGGGCTGCCTGTGTTTATTTTTGTCAGGTAGTTTACACATACACGCGGCCTGTGCAAGTGCAGCCCACGGGTACATGCGCTCTGTTGTAGTTCAGCACGTGTTTGCACGCGTGCTGTTTCAGTGACAGAGGCGTGCTTTGACAGGTTTCTTTTCAATCAGGGTGGGGCAGTCATCCCCTCCTGTGGTGAGAATTGTTCCTCTCAGGTGTTTGAGCCCAGGGTTGAACAGTCAGTAGGTTAGGGCCTCTTACCCTTAGCCTGTTTTTTCTTAATTGATAGTTGATAGAAAAGATAAAAAAGAAAAATTTTGTTTTATGGTTTTTAGACAAGCGTAGGAGTCTGTGATTTCTTGATTTCCATTGTGTATCTTTGCTCTGATTCCTGACGATATGCGCTTTAAGCCAGAATTTTGTTTTGTTTTCTTGGTTTTGTGCTTGTCGGCATTTTCCCTTTGTTGCTTCATTTAGCACTTAAATAAAAAAAATATATATTTCTTTTTCATTTTCTTCTTTGTTTGAAGATTGTGTTTCTGCATCAATAGCTAGGAAGAAGTCTTTTGTTCACAAGTTTTTGCAGTGCATTTAGAGCATAAGTAGCTCATAGTCGAGCGAAATTCCTTTATGTTTGCTGCATGAAATCTTAGAAAAATTGAAAAGAAAAGAAGTCTTTCTTGTGTGAAAAGTTGTTGATTTTTGCATTTAGTAAAAGCATTTTGTTTCCAACTTTTTTCATTTGTTTTTGTTTTGAGTCTTTACACATCATCAGTTTCACCTTCATACCCCGTGACGTAAAAAAACCCATAAAATCAACGCTAATTTAAAATCTGTTAGACTTTTTGTTTGTAGGATTCATACACTAGTTCAGGACTAGGGCCTTAGATTAGGTTGGAGAGGAAACTCTCCAAGGCCACTCAAAACAAAACATTGGAGTCTGTGATAGGGAGTGTAGAAGTCCAGTTTCGTGGAAGTTATCCGGGACCCCCCTCTAACACAGGGGCTAAACACGAGGTCGCTTAAGGAAAGGTAGCGGAGATAACCCCTCCAAAGTCGGACCGAGCATAGTGGAGAACACATATCGAGGGCTTGTTGTGGGATTCCGTCATTTGCATTTGCCACGGGGCTTCGTGGGTCTCAAATCCATTCAAGGTCCTCGGTTGTCTTCCCGACCATTTGCTCTCGATACCCTTGATAGGTTTCAAGCTTGATACCCTGCTTATTGTGGTCTACCCGACTATCGACTGTACCCACCTGGTGACTGTTCGCGTGCTGGAAAACTAGTTGCCAATCTTGTTTAGGGACATACACAGGTGACTGCGGGGGTATACCACGGTACCTAGGACAGACATCGGGCCACGCTTTGCAGAGTATACCCGAAGGGTGCTTCCGTTTTTGAGTTGCACTTGCACCGGTAAGTTGCTCTAGTGTTGGTTGTTGTAACTGTTCTTCAAAATATTTAGGGATTGTTTGTCTTATCTTTTAGGGGCTTCTTTTTTAGTGAGTGTTACTGTTTGAATGTGTAGAATACCTTAGCGTGTCTTGGATCTTCTCACACAGTGGAGGATCCCGAGCTCTGTCAGTCACGAAGGCTTCTAGGCCTGCCGCCAGTTATACTGGAGTCACCCCCGCCACCATTGAGGCGGAAGCTAGACCAACAAGGGTCTTTTGAAGAAACCGGGTTACAAACCATTGTGCCCGAACAACTCCCAGAGGAATCAACCGCCACTCTTGGTTCGGTTGAAACCCCAACCACTAATACTTGGCCATCGGTCAGTGTACCAATCTAGTTCTATGAACGCCTGTCAGTGCCTCATACAGCTATGGAAACAAATGATGTTACTTCCTCTGGGAATTCTTCCATTCCCACCACCGTTGCTACCACAGGAGAAGCATCTCCTAACTTGCCGTCGTCGGCCCGAGCCACCATGGTCTCGGCTGCAACTATGTCGCACAGTGGACTGACCCCATCTATCGCGGCGGCCACAAATCCCTTCACACCTACTGTGACAGGCTCTCCGTTCTCATATGGTATGCCTAGTTCAGGCACAAGTCATGCACTCACTCCCTCCACTTTACAGACTTTGGGTCTGGGGGCAGGGAGCTCTAATGCTCCTCTACAAGGTCAACTTGGGGGCATTCCTGTCCCTTTTAATGCTTTTCCTTACGCTGGAGGTCATATCTCTCCTTCGTCCCCTTCGCTTGGTGGTCTACATCAGCAGTCCGCCGGGCAGCCTGCACACACGAGTTCATTTGGAGCCGGGAGTCAAGGAACACCTGCACACACTATGCCGGTAGGTTCATCACCATTTGTTTGGAACGGGACGTTTGGTAACAACACTTTCGCATTCACTGCTTTCCCATCTGGGGGCACTCCCATTTTTGGACAGTCTACTCCGACGCAGGGTACTATTCCTGCATCGGGGGCACATATAGTAGGACTTTGGAACTCAGGTCAAGGATCCATTCCCTCCTCTGGAATGTCGTTCTGGGGTAATTCTTTCCACGGTCAATGGAACCCTGGACAGACTTCTATGCCTCTCCCATCAGGACCGGCATGGGGTAATCCTTCCCAAAGTCTGTCACACACGATGAATGCCCAACATCCTATGTCCTTTATGGGGAATCATCCAATGATGTCTCCGCAGATGCAAAATCCTTACGCTGGTCAGGGCCATGGTTTCTACCAGAATCCGGGCCAGCAGCCAAACTTTTGCTGGCAACCTGGTGCCAGTGAAACTCCAAGACCCTTTTTCCCAAGCTATTAGCAGCAACCCAAGCTACCATTCCTGGCGACGTTACACTTGTCAGATTTGACAAGGTTGTTAAATGATCCTATTTGTCATGATCCACATTGGCCTCCTATGCAGACAAAGTTGCCTTCGGACATTCCAAAGTTCGAGGCCAAGCCTAACGAAGATCCAGGTGATCACGTGACTACTTTCCATCTTTGGTGTTCATCTAACTCATTGAAAGATGACTCCATCCAGTTGCGATTATTTCAACGCACTCTTATCAGGAGTGCTGCAAAATGGTACATCGAGATCGATCGCTCAAGATACTCTTCTTTTGGTGAACTGGCGATGGCCTTCCTTAACCATTTCCAGTTATCTATGAGATACGACGCCGGCACAGAGCTGCTTGCCAATTTCGAATAGACAACAGCAGACCATATCTCAGATCATATCCAAGAGTGGAGACGCCGGAAGAGTCTAATCAAAGTACTAGTCCCACCAGCATTCCTTCTTGAGTGGTTGCTTAAGTCTTTAGTCCCACAATTATTCAAAGACATCGTGACTTCAGGAGTTTTCTCCGAAGAAGATGCCATCATGAGGGCTCAACAGTTTGATCTTATCTATTCTCAGTCTGGTTTATTATACAACATCCTGCCGGATACACCACGATCGATACTGGATAAAACTAGACAGAGAGATGGACCACATGTCGATGGTATTGTTTGTTCAGCATAAACCAAGCCCACTGAGCAATTGACAAAACAATTGCAACAGTTATCTATACAACACTCAGCGGCCAACCAAACTACTACTTTGGCTGCTCCTCCTACCCAAACGTTGGAAGTACACTCCGTACAGACGACTAACCCAAAGGCCACCCAACAGCCTGAAGGGAAGAAAAAACAACACAAGAAGGGTAAGGGGGATAAAAACCCCACTGATAATGCTGGCGAGTCCACCACGGAAAAACGGAAGGTGAGGTATCCGTGCAATTTATGTGCGGAAGACCCGACCCATCTATGTCCTCGACTTGTAGAGGCCCAGATGTTTGTCACACAGCAATAGCAAGCCGTGTTGACTAATCCCTTTCAGCATGGGCAAAATTTAACTCAAGCCTCTACAAGTGCCGAAGGGGGCAGCCAAGAAACCTGCCCTCCTCCAAACAATCCCTCATCCGTGAACGTATATATGGTTAGGGGTGATGCTTTAATAACGACTAGAGCGCACAACTATAGTAAACCAAGCGTCTCGGAGAAGGGAAAAGAAGCTGAGATCCCATCTCTTCCTCTACAGATCGAGAAGACGTTGGGTGAAACAATGACACGCATTCCAAAGGGTGCATTTAAGAAAGCTTCTCATAACCCAAACACAAGGGCCACCCAGAATTACTCTATGGTGGAAGATTTATCACAAACCCCTTGTGCGATGTCCACTTTGGAGGTCCTCCAAAGCTGCCCTGCTCAGAGGAAAGCCTTGTTAACTGCTTTAGGCTCTACTGAGACATGTAACCCAGGTACCATTGTGTTAGATACAACCGTTTAAAAACCTCGTCTGCCTTACCACGTCGTGTTTCAGATAGTAGTGGCTCATCCCATGAAAACTTTTACACGGAATATCTTTCGCACGGTGGTTGACGAGGGCGCTTCGACTTGCGTTATGTCATTAGCATGTTGGAAAGCCATTGGTCAGCCCGCTTTGTCTCCATCACCTACTCTCCTCACTGCGTTCGACGATCGTTCTTTCCGACCACATGGCATCGTTCCTTCTTTCCTTGTGCAGTTAGGAGGGAAGACTGTGTGTGTCGAAGTAGAGGTAGCCGATGCTCCCCTCGACTATAACCTCTTGTTAGGTCGGAGTTGGACTTACGCTATGCAAGCTGTGGTTGCTACAGTTTTCCGAGTCTTGTTGTTTCCACACGAGGGTCGGATAGTGACCATTTGTCAATTGTCCTTCTCTAGACCTGACCCAGCGTTGGGGGCATCCACGGTTCCCATGATTGATAATCCTCAGCCCAGTGTCGTTAACGTAGGAGTTGGTTTGTGCCCATCCTTGATGGGTACCTTCGATTACCCACCTCCTCATGACGATGTCAAGTTTATATCTAGTCACCACAAGGCTGAGATTTTTCATGTTTCGTCGTTCCGCACGACTTATTTTGAGGATCCGTGGATTCTTCCTTCCCTATCAGCCATGATGGATGAGACAGGGCACTCCGGCATGTCCATGCCCTTGTCGGCCGCTGAGGTAGTGTACTTTTTAGTCCAGCAAGCTTCAGCTAACCCTGATCCGACTCCTGCACAAGAGTTGGATCCACTTCTAGAGCCTATTTGGGCTCAAGGTTCTCTCGCTACCACCGATTCGTTAGACTTAGTCTTTCCTTCTGACGAAGCAGTAATCGAAGCAATGACTAGTCCGGACAAACCTTGGGAAGATCTTCATCACAGATCATATTTCCTCCCAGAGTTACACCGAATCGAGGTAGGAGAATTCACTATCACCATGACGGGAGATCAGTCGTGTCCTGTTAACCTCTTAGCTACACAGGAAATTTATGCTGAGGGGAATATGACAACTATCGCTGAAACCATACCTATTAACATCTCCCGAAACCCTGGCGTCATGGAGAATGTCTTCATCGGAGCGGATTGCTCCCCCAAAGAGGCTCAAATTTACTTTTCAAAGAATTCCGGACGTTTTTGCCTGGTCTTATGAGGAAATGCCAGGTATCGATTCGAAAATAGTTGAACATGAAATCACAACGTATCCTGATGCCAACCTGTTCGACAAAAACTTCGTCCAGTTAATCCTAAGAAAGCAGCAGCCATTAAGATTGAGATTGAGAAATTGCTCAAGGTAGGGTTCATTTACCCTATTCATTTGACTCAATGGGTGTCAAACCTCGTGCCAGTCGATAAAAACAAGGCACGATTCATGTATGTACTAATTTCCGTGATTTGAACAAGGCATGTCCAAAAGATAATTATCCAACCCCATTCATCGACCAAATCATTGATGAATGTGCCAGTTGTGAAGCCTTTTCGTTCATGGATGGTTTTTCGGGCTATAATCAAATCCAAATCAAGCCTGAGGACCAACACAAAACGGCATTCATTTGTCCGTGGGGTACATTCTCCTATCGTAAGATGTCTTTTGGCCTCAAGAATGCAGGAGCCACTTTCCAGGGGGCCATGTCTTTTGCGTTTCACGACCTCAAACATATAGTCGAGGCCTATCTAGATGATTTAGCATCACGCTCTCGCAAGCGACAGGATCATCCTATGCACCTCAAACTAATCTTCGAACGCTGTCGCTACTTCAGGATTCGTTTGAATCCCAACAAGTGCAGCTTTTGTGTCATGTCAGGATGTTTCTTAGGTTTCATCGTATCAACCACAGGGATCATGGTGAATCCTCTTAAGGTAGAGGCAATAATCCAGTTGCCCCCCCCCCACGCACAATCTTACAACTTCAAAGTCTTCAAGGCAAGGCGAACTTCTTATGATGCTTCATCGCCAACTATGCCGAAATCACCAAGGGCTTTATGTGTTTACTTAAGAAAGATGTTCATTTTTTTGGGAAGAAACCGCTCAACACTCTTTCGATGCATTAAAACACGCCCTCACAACCGCACCTCTGCTACGGCCACCTAATTATAACAAAGATTTCTTATTATATCTAGCTGCCGCAGAGTCAACCATAGGCATGGTTTTAGTTCAGGAAGATGATTCGTTTTTAGAATACGTGATCTATTACCTGAGCCGAGGCCTCGTAGGACCAAAACTTAATTACTCCCATCTCGAAAAACTTGCGTTGGCAGCAGTTCATGTTGTTCAACGGTTCCGTCACTATGTTTTGTTTCACAAGACCACCGTCGTTGCTGTCGTGAATCCATTCCAGTACATGTTGACACGACGAGTTATCGACGGAAAAATCAGTAGATGGATGGTCATCCTCCAAGAATTTGACTTAGACTTCGTTTCAGCAAAGTCCAAGAAGTCATTGGTCTTCGCAAAACTTATTTTGGAGCTTCCGGTTGAGTCAAGTGACGTTGTGCCTGAGGAATCGCCTATCCGGGGGGATATGTTTTTGATTGAATCTTCAGACCCCTGGTACAGAGATATACTGATCTATCTCCAGACTTTGAAGTGCCCCACCTCTGCTTCTCGTGATGAGCGTCGGCGGATACGCCATCAGGCTAAGAACTATCTCATACTCGATGATACGTTGTATCGGAGAGGTGTAGATTGCGTCTTGCGTCAATGTCTCACTCATGAGGAGGCCGTCATAGTGCTCAACGATTGTCATACAAGAGCTTGTGGCAATCACTTATCTGGGTTGGCAACAGCCCAAAAGATTTTAAGAGCAGGTTACTTCTGGCCCACACTTATCAAAGATTGTATCGAGTCGGTCAAGAAGTGTCATCCGTGCCAAATCTTCTCTCGGAAGATGAGGGCACATCCAGCTCCTATGTTTCCTGTCATCATAGTTTGCCCCTTCACTAAGTGGGGGATTGATTACACTACATGCAACCCCCCATCAGCAAGGGGGCACCGCTATATCATAGTAGCTGTCGACTACTTCACTAAGTGGGTCGAAGCTATGCCAACGTTTAAATATGATGGAGAGACTGCAGCTCTCTTCTTATTCAACCAGATTATAGCAAGGTTCGGCGTCCCGAGAGAGATTGTCACTGACCATGGCAGTCACTTTCAGAACCAAATGATGTCTGAATTAACATCAAAGCTTGGGTTACGGCAA
>ML838475.1:34293-44306 GCA_009831015.1 Picea engelmannii | reverse complement strand
GGAACTCTCAGTTCTATTTGTAGGCCACGGAACAACATAAAACCAATTTTCAACCCGACAACCCACGATCCAAAAATTCAAATAGTCCGCAAAACCGCTTCTCAATTTGTATTTCGCGGAACTCTCGATGCTATTTGTAGGCCACGGAACAAAAGTAGCCCAATTTTCAGCGCACCACCCCAACAACCCGGAATGAAGCTCCCGTGCCTTTATTTTAAAGAAAACTAATTCGGTGTTGGTAGTCTTTTTATGCTTTTGTCCACGAACATATGGCAGCACAATTTTTAGCCTGCAAGCCCGACAACCACAATGGTCTATATATCTACTTAATCAAATTATATATTTGGTATCTAGCAGCTCTTCTTTGTAACATAAGTACACCCTTAAATATCAAATAGCCCACAACTCCAACTGTCAAATTGTATGTTGCGGAACTCTGGGTGCAATTTGTAGGCCACGGAACAACAAAGCCCAAATTTCAGCGCACCAGCCTGTTATTACTATTTCTGTGTATTTTTTCCACGGTATGCAAAGCATATCTAAACAATAGTCCTGCCCACATGTTTGTACTCCTTCGCATTTATTCCCTTTCCAGCGGATGGGTTGCTAGTACAACACACGTGTTGAGAAAAGAAGCCAGGAGCGATACTCCATGGCATTGACGATGTGACGATCGCGTGCCACTCACTCTCAACTACCTAATCAGTTCAAGTTAAGCTCACTCAAGGCATGGAGCCATTACTCTCAATGCACCACGCTCTGCCTTCACATCCTTTCGACAGACCAACACCCTCGCTGCGCCTTTACTTTGCGTGTGCGGCCATTTATGGAACCTCACCAGCTGCCCGTCCTATTTCAATTTCTCCACTGGGTCCAGATGGCTCATTCTTTCCTGCTTTTTGTTTCTCAAAGCTCGGCTTCCTGACCAGCCTTTACCTACTCTGCATTTGTTCTGTCATGCTCTGTTCTTGTCGTGTTTTCGCTCTCCCACTGTCCTGGAGATGCCCCGGTTACGAAGGAAGTCCAAAGGCTGACCAACCTGCTAGCCAAACTGACCCCGCCTGGTCCTGCTCCCTCCCTGTTATCCTCCTCTTCGACCACCTCATCCTCCTCCTTGCCGCAGTTGACTCAAATTCCTGCATCTTTCCCGCCCCTTCCTACATGCCTTGCCAACAGAATGAATGAGCTAGAATGCTCAGGGGCCTCACTGAACAACAACCTAGGACCATTATCCAATTCCGCATCTGTTTTACACCCAGGCCCTTTGGCCCCTCCCAACTCTCCGGCCACCCAGTCGCTTCAGGACCAGCTTCACGACACCCAATTTCATATGGATGATCTGGAAGCTAGTCAAAATTCACGACGACAACCCCAATCTCGAGCGGGTTCCAATGTTGACCCAGAATATGAGTGGAAAACATGCCTTGCATTGGTGCAGAGCCTGGTATTCGACCTGTATCGGGACATGGACGACCTCCGGTTTCACCTACAGATCCTGGACAACAAAGCCTCTCGACTCCTGCAGTTGTTCTCCGTGTTACAAGGTGCTCATATACGCGCACCAGAGGCAGCCTAATCAGCAATAGCCCAAGCAACAACAACCTCGGCACCAGTCTTGCCACTGGAAAATTTGGGCCATGCAGACGCAGACTACAAGGACTAGAGGCTTCCATCACACCCGGAGCACGTCTAGAAGGAATAACACCTGCCATCAGAGACAAAGAACGCTATGCAACTAGACCGCACACCACTCCAAGAGGAGCCGCCTCCTCCTGGGGACACGGAATTTATGGCCGCGTTGTCGCACTACAACCCATACCAGTGATTTTTTTTTGTCTGTTGTTTTGTCATGTGCATGCCGACCTTTCATGCATTTTGTCCATGGTTATTATAATTAGGTTATCTACACTTTCTACAGTTCTAGCATCCACCCTTATGGGCCAGAATTTTGAACTCTTTTTGCATCAGTGACAATCTACACTTAAGTTATGAAGCAGTTTGCCTGGCTGAGCTGGTTTTCCCTCAGGGCAACTTAGTATTTACAGGTTGAAACCATATAAATTCTCTGTAATCCTTCATTTTAACAGACTTTTATACAATCTTACTTATAAAAAAAAATTATTGAATAAAATTTAAAAAATAGCTTATACTATTCATTAACTAAGACATGGTATAACATTATATAAATTACTTTAAATCTCCATACAACGTTATAATATTCTATATATTGCTCTCTGTCATGTATATCACGGAATTGTTCGCTGCAAAATGTATATGACCGAAGTCTTTCATGCAAAATGTATATCATGTAACACACTGGACATGAAAAGTGTGAACCCGGAACTCCGCCAACCCACAACTGCGTAATTGTTCAGTACAAAATGTATGAAGTTTTATAGCATTATAAAAATTACTATAAATCTTCATCCAATGTTATAATCTTCTATAAATTACTGTCTCATGTATATGACATAATTATTGGGTGCAAAATTCCTATTGTATGCTAATTTTTTGGTCTTCAACGACGTTGATGTTTTAAATGTTCATGTGATTTCCAGAGATATGTAACATACATTATTTATTTTATAATAAGTTTGTATAGCTCGCAAGCCCACTTGTCAATTTGTATAGGGCACGGAACAACAGAGGCCCATTTTTGAAACCGACAGCCCGAGAACCTGCGATCCAAAAACTGCCTAAGTATGGAATGACCGCTTCGTCCATGCTCTGTAAAACATGTGCAAAGAAAACCAATTCGGCAATGCTATATGTTTTTTGTCCAAGAAAAACCTTAGTTTTAAAGAAAAATAGTTCGACAATGCTAATTTTTTAGTGTTTTTCTCCACGAACCTATATAACATACCTTATTACTATTCTATTGTATAACTGACATTATTAATTTCTGATAAATTTCTATAGTCCACCACTCCGCCTGTCATTTTGTATATCGCGGAACTGTCGGTCCTATTTGTAGGCCACGAAACATAAAAGGCCAAACTTTGAACCCGCCACCCCAAGAACTCGCGATCCAAAAACTAGCTAAGTATGCAATGAGGGCTCTGTGCATGCTCTATAAAATCTCTTTTCCATACTTTATAGAAGCACAAATTTCGTATGTATAAATCTAAATATATACTTTATACAAGTACATATTTCGTATGTATAAAAGTACATATTTCATATGTATCAAACTATATATTTACTTTACTATGTTCTACATGCAAACCACATCTACTTCAACTTTCTACCCATGTGTCTCTACTACCTCACATTTACTCCCATCCCAACCTGGCAGGGACTCCCCTGCCATGCAACACTTGTTTGGGAGCTAGTGGTATAGTTCTATGGCATTGTCGATGAGTAAGTATTCATATTAAGTATTTTGTCGAAATGTATTAATTATGTAATATTCTATTATACATTATTCTTTGTCTTTCGTAATAATTTGTTATATTTAAATTTTGAAATATGAAGAACATCATGTTAATAGATATATTTCATTTAATGAAATATTAAAGGACAAAAACAATGGCATTGTACCTAGCCATTAATTTATTCCAAGGTAAATGGACTCTTGCTAATCATGAATAGATTGCATCCTTGACTTTCTCTAAACATAGGAGATTATTTAATTTTTCTTTATTGTCATTCCCTTTTTCAAAGTATTGACTGCATTTAACTTTAATTTCCCTCACATCTACTCACCGCCTTAATCATTGCTTCACATAGATGTGTTTTGCTTCCCAAGAAAAAGAGTTTGTGTTCGAAAAAATAATTTGTATTCACCCCCATTGCATAGATGCATTATGGTTCCAAGAAACTACGTGTGCTTCAATTTTTTATATAATAAACCTATCTACAATTAATTGCAACCTTTAATAATGCTTATGTTTTTATATGTATCTGCATGCTACTCTCTTGGTTGAAGAGTGTTCACAAGTTTTTTTTAATAGTATAAAGATTTCTCTATCAATACTTTTCATCAATTAAGATTTCCTTAGATTCATATTATTTTACAAAGGTAAAACTCATTGATAATACTTTGTTCATTTTTTTTCTCTATATGCATATAACATGTATTTCAAGTTTTTATTTTCTTTGCAAACCTTGCACAATGTTGATGATGGCCGTTATGTGAGACATTCTCCAGCTTACAAACCTGAGAGACGTTGATTGCAGCTATGTGAGACATTCTCCGGCTTACAAACCTGAGAGAAAGACCCTGAGAGGAGTGTGTGGTTCCTATCTGAGACAGAGATGGAACGTAGAGATGGAGTCCTCCTTACATAGAGTTGAGAAGAAATCCAGTTGAGAAGAAGATATGTTGAGTGGATGTGCATGTGGATGAGCACAAGTGAGCGTGATCCTAGTGGTTGAGCACTAGTGAAGAAGTGGTTCTTCTGTGTAATGCAGTGAGCCAGAGATATGGACATATCTATGGATGTGCCCCTACTGGATGAGCACTAGTGGGTGTACAATATCCCTTGCTATATTGTTCAAGAGTCATACCTGCATGTAACCAATTGTAATGTAAAGGGTATAGGCCAGACCCACCTTAATGTAATTGTTAATTAATGTAAAAGATAATTAATCTGGTCAATATTAATTATAAGATAGAAAGGTCGGCCTTGTTGTGCCAATAGACACTTATGTTGACAGGTCCAGTTTAGTATAAGTAAAGGTAAATTCCCCATTGAGGAATCATATCTTTTGTGTGTGTTTGGAAATTTCAGCAAGTACATCTACTTGGGAAAAGTGCACACCTCTCTTGGGTGCTAGTCTTCTAGGGTTTGTGAGCACCCTTTTGCATGCTAGGTTTTCTTGGTGGTGAAGGTCTTTCTCTTGAAGAATATAGCAAAGGATTGGGTGGGTTTTCTTCCCTTGTTGAGAAGGGTTTCCCAAGATACTTCTTATGTACTTGTGCATGGTGTTTCTTCTTGTGATCTTGGCTGCTGCAACATAATTGGTTATGTTTTAAGTAAAATGTTAAAATGGAATGAACTTCATGCTTAACCTTGCTCATAGAAAAATCAACACACAAAATATAGTACTTTAATGGTAAGAACGCCAACAAATCAAAACTCTTAGAGCTTCAAAATACAACACAAAGATTGACTAATCAAAATATTAACATCAAATTTCCAATATTTATGTTTTAGATGGTTTTGTGTATTTAAATCATTGTTTTTCAAGTTTTTGTTCCAATAGTTTTTGTTGTCACTATCTATTATGCTTACCAATTGGGCCATTCTTATAAACCGCCTACACAGAACTAACAGGTCAAGCCTTATGTTCAAATCAATAACTATAAAATATTTTTTGCAAAAAAACTTATAGGTGATTGATCGAAGTCTCATTTAAATTCTAGGTTTGTTAAATTCATTCTCCTTTCAAGGAGAATTTTTTAAGATTTATAAAAATAAAACAACTATAACACATAATTGGAGTTTAGTTTCTTTATTATTAAAATTAAAATGTTAATAATCTAAATCAAATCGTGGATACAAATCATACTTCTAGATGAAGTGTAGTTTATGCAAAATCAAAACATGGATACAAATCCACTTCTAGATTAGGTGTAGTTTATGCAAAATCAAAACAATAATGCAAAAAGGGTTTGTGCATATCTTGTGAACCATGTATGTGTGTCGCTACTAGGAAGAGACTTTATTGACCACTACTTTCCCAAATCTGCTCTCGTTTTGCAAATATAATTTAGTAGAATGCTAATGCATATTCTATATATTTGATAAATTGAAAATATATACCTTTGGAATCATTTCCCCTTGAATTTTTTGTTGTCAGAATGGACTCTTGAGTCCATGAGAGTCACGGAGGGTGAAAGGTTCTATAGATAGAGAGAGACAAGAAGACAAGCTTTAATAAATGACATATTCTCAAAACTTTAATACGTTGTTCTGAATCGGTGTAAACAAAGTGTTGTCATTATTTTTAGCATGAGGAAGCATCTCTTATAATGCCTTCACTTATATGAAGACAAGGATTATTGTGGGGTTTTTTTATGAAAAAAAGCAGTGATTTCAACCACTAAGCCTAAATTTGAATTTTGGTTTGGTTTCTAAATTATAAAAGAGTGATCTTAAATCTAAAATTTTGTCTACACATAATAATAATAGACTTGGTTGTTTATTGGTTTCACTATGAAAATCCCTAGTTGTTAAGATTCAAATGAAAAAAAATACAATACAAATACTTAAGAAATCGAAGCATGCAATTTTGTAGGTAAACAAAAAATGACTAGTTTCAAATGATTTAAACTTTCTTTGAAAATAATGTCTTCTGATTAATGTAGTGGGAAGGAGGAGTGTAGCCCGTCTGTTTAGATTTGTTCCAATAATTAGCCTTCAAAGATCTTATAAGTAGGTATGGACAAGCCTTTAACCATAGAATGGGAATTTGAACAGTGTTAATATACTAGGAAGTTATATATTAAAGCTATAGGAATATAACAAGAAGAAAATAAACAATGTGTAAATAGATCTAGTCATAATAATTACTACTCCATCTCCTATACACAATCTTGTTTTAAATGACACACCATTACATTTGACAAACCAAGTAGTAGTTGGCAGAACATGTGTGTGAGGCGCATTATAGTGTATTGTCGGTGGCAAGACTCAAATAGGGCAGGGCATGGAGGGTTTGTCCCAAGGGCGCCTACACGAGGCCCGAGTTTATAGGGGTAGTCTCTCTAACTCAACCCTAGGTCTCCTCGATGACAATTGGCGAGTCTACCAATTCTCCTGGATAAAAAAAAAATGAAATGCCCACAAAATCCTAAGCATGGATCAGGATTAGAAACATTTTAAACTCTACCACTATTACATTCCACATTTCTCAACCATTTATGCATATTGCTTTTGTATATTTGGAAACAATTACTTGCATCTTGTTCGTTCATTTTTTGGGATTGACTGTGGTTACTCAACAACCAACCTAAACTTGAGCACAAAGCTAAATCATTGGACAACTCCTTCTAAACTCAAGTTGCTCCTATAACTTAATGTGGGTGGAGGAAAATCCAGTGGACGATGAAGCATAATTCCTCTGGAGTGGTAAATGATGATATGTTTGTAGGCATCTATGGTGGAAAGATTGTAAGTATAATTGAGTTTGGAGTTGTAGCATTCCCATCCCTAAGCCAAGCCACACCACACAAAATTTCTTTTCCAACTCTGATACCATATAATTAATAAAAATGCTTTGCAAATGAACAAAACTATGCAATGTAACATCATACATAAACTTGCATAATTATACAAGAAAAAAACATAACATAAATAAGTCAATTAAACACACAGTAATAAAATAAGAAACACAAGAAGACACTTTTGTTTTCTGCAAATCACCAATTGCGTGTAGACCTCAAACTTTCCTCCCAGCCATAGACTCTGTTGCTCATAAACTCTCAGCAATAGGTCACCCGCGAGCTGAGGCTAGAAACTCCAACAAGGAATGCTTCCCAAGCCAGACTAAGGCCTAATAACAACAAAAATGCTCAAACTAAGGTGCCAATTCTAGCAATCATCCTAGAACCTCTCACTCCCCACAACCTATCCCACTCTAAGAAGTGTGCCCCTTCTCTGTTCAACAATCCTTCAACTACCCCACTTCCCTCCTGGGGCTTCAACAACAGACCAAACATGAATTATCATAGCTTTGTAACAACAACCTGACACGCAGGGAAGCAATTCTCATCAATTCTCTCACCTGGAGAGAATTCTCACAGGTATGACAACCCGCTTCTGCAGCTCAAATTACCCAAGTTTGTTGGTTACAATCAACTCCAAAGCTTTTCAGGTAAAGGTATGGTTGATGGATGGAATAGTGTATGTGAGAGGGATGAGAGTGATGAGTGAATGATGGTAAGAATAATGGGAACTACACTTCTTATATGCATGTTCCCAACTTGACACTTGTCATGTTGGGAACTACCTTGGCTCCATTTGTGGTACGTTGAACCCCATCTTAAGAACTTAGGATAAAATGTCATATAATTAGACTTTAGGAAATATTAATATAATATTCCCTTGGGCTTAAGCCCCATTGGCTTAGCCCCTCTTCCTAGACTCTTAGCCCCCATTTTCTCCTAGACGTTGTGTCATGTTATCCACTATTTAGATTTGGTTGGCCATGACCTGGCGATGACGCTAGCAAAGACATTGATGGAGAGTGGTTATTCCTTTGTGATGACCATAGAGGGGGAAATCATGCACCACATGAAGGAAAAGCTAGGCTACGTGGTGTTGGATGACGATAAAAAGATCCAATTCACTATTGCGATGCTATAAATTGAGAAGAGCTACGACTCCTCAATGGGAAGATAATCATGATTAGTTAGTGCCAACAAGCATGTTCTAACTGTCCAACAATGATCCAAAACAAGGAAAATTTTAGGGGCTAAAGTTCACAATTTTGTTAATTTTCCTTATTTTTTCAAAAATGATTGGCCAATTTTTGAAAAAATGATTAGCCCAAATTTTACAGGATAAAAATAGCTTATTCAAAAAATCACCTAAATTTTCTAGAAACTACATAAAATTCTTAGAAATTTGAATATTTTTATTAAAAAGTTTGCCAAACATTTTATACTTGGAATTATAAGAATTAATAAGATTAATGAAGGTTTTAAAATAGGTATGGATTCTTAAAATTTTCCTTCATTAAAAATTGACAGTTTTAATTAGAGAAGTTGATCATTCTAGAGGTGACAAAGCAAGAACGATAGGATGGATCCTTAAAATTTTCCTTGATTAAAAATTGGGAGTTTTATTTAGAGAAGTTGATCATTCTCAAGGTGACCTAGCATGAATGATAGAAAGTGGTCTTATCCTCTCTTTACACACACAACTATCAAATAAGCATATGATTATCAATTACTAATGGACTTTTTCCAGCAATCGACGAAATATAAAAGAATTGGTGGAACTGCAATTTTTGAATGCATAAATAGATTCAACTCCATCAAAATCTCTTATTACACCTAGATTATGTAATCTCAACAATTAATATTTACAATTCACACATACTAAACAACAACTATAAAAAAACATACTGAAAATTTTCAAACAATATCTTGTTTAGATATAGAAAACTCTAACACCATTAGATATTTATGGTAAAGACAATTGCTACTCTACCTATTTGATCTATTTGGGATGACCCCAAATGACAACTATAGACATTTTAATCGTTCTTTACTCATTGTTAATTAGAATATTATTTATAAAATATCCCTTTATAACATTTCTCAAGCATCTCAATTTTAATTAAAAGATTTCGAAAATGCATTGTAAATGGCTTATCAGCCTGATTAACGAGTCTGGGTTCAAGATGGAGTAAATGAACTAAGTTCGTCGATTCACAACATCTGACGGTCCAGATCGCTACGAAGTTTGGTCGTTCAGGTGACGTCATGACCTTTGGCAGAGATCAGTAGGGAATTTAGAGGTTCAGGTAACGTGAAGGGCGTTTGCAGAACCTGGATCGTTGGGTCAGTTTTCCTCATTCAATGGAAGTTATCTCTATTTATAGTTTGGAGACTGTTATAGTGCAAGAATAAGTATATGGTTACAAATTATTTAATATTCGGTTGTTATTGGATCTGCAGATTTCAGTGGTTAAGTTTATATAATCCAAATACCTTAATATTTATCATGATCTAAACGTCTATGTTTTAACTCTTTTTCAGTAATACTATCAATTTAATACTCTATATATTGAGTTTTATGTTGTCCAATCTAAAATTTAGATTCAACTGTGGAACATCCAAAATATGGTACATTTTAGAACATTAAATGTTTTATAACATAATTGTATCCCTTTCAACAAGTTAAGATTTTGGATCATTGTTCCTGATCATCATTGATCAAATATATATATATAATGAAAAGTTGGTAGATAATACAATTAAATAATAATAACTAATAAAAATAACATATACAATGTTTTTTTTTACTAAGTGATAAAACTTATCATAACGTGTATATATA
>ML838474.1:33659-44307 GCA_009831015.1 Picea engelmannii | reverse complement strand
GAATCCAATGAGTATGATATCATTGAGATGCGGTGAGATTCTATTTTAAGCAGTGTCTATTTTTAGACATTTGAGAAATGGCGGTGGTCTCCTAGTCATCCTGGACATATTTGGCAGTTTCCTACTTTTTAGGGCTGGACCCTTATTTTTAGTAGTTTCTATTTACAGCAGAAGTGGTCTCCTCCAAAGGTGACAAGTGACAGGGTTAGATTTTGACAAATGGTAGTTTTGCCACGCAACATGTGGCAACTGGGTGGCTTAACTAATGAAGGGGGCACACTTTCTAAGGAATAAGGCAAATAATTAATGAGGTGGACGTATAGGTGAGGTGGCACATGACTCATGGGCATGTTTGAGCTAATTAAAGCCTAATTTACCTTTCTCTCAATTCACTTACCATATATCTCACTTTTCATGCATTAAATACATTTAATTTCACACATGCACCTTATTTCTACTTTTTCCTTCACATGTGCACCTTATTATTCCCTCAATTCCCTTTTTCCCTATATTCTAGCATTAATGCACCTCCCTTTTCACTATTTTTTAGCCTAACTACTCTCTCTCCCTATTTTCTAGTTCATTGTCTTAAAGGAGTCTCCTTTTTTCCTATTTTCTAGCCTCCAACTTTCTCTCCCTAATTTCTAACACATTGTCTTGATGTGCCTCCATTTTCCCTATTATTTAACATCCCTTTTCCCTATTTCTTAGTCTAACTCGTCTATCTCTCTCTCCCTATTTTCTAGCCTATTGTCCTAATAAGCCTCCTTTTTCCCTATTTTTTAGCATTAATGCGCCTCCTTTTTTCCCTATTTTCTAGTGCATTCATTCTTTAATGCACCTCCCTTTCTAAATTCCTATTCTTAAGCATAATTATCCCTAAAATTACTTCTATTTCCCCTAAATCCCTAAGTCCTACCACACTGCTTATTCTCCCCTATTTTCTAGCGCATTTATTAAAATGCGCATTATCTCCCATCACACGCATTCCATATATCACTTTCCACTCACACATGTGCGCCTTTGACTCCTTTCCTCCTTCCACACATGTTCACTATCTCTTATCCTCACTTGTGCGCTTTTATCATTTCCTCATTGTTATTGGTTGGATTTTTACAGCAGCAACATACATACTCTCTCTCTCTCTCTTCTGTCATTCTTCTTCTTCTCTCTCTCTCTCTCTCTCTCTCTCTCTCTCTTCTGTCAGTCTTCTTCTCTGTGCGAAGATAACATTGTACCATTTCTTGTGCTTGTCTTCTGTGGTGCAATCAGCCATTTGGAAAGCCATTAATAAAGAAGTGTTGTGCTTGTATCAAGATTTCCTTTCTTGTTAGTATTGTGATCTTACTTTGTGCATTGATTAGTAGTTCTTAGCCGCTTATTGTGATTAATTTCGATCTTTTAAGTGTGCTTTCTCTTCTTCTTTCTCACGCTAACACTGCATGGATCCTTCCAAGTGAAATATTCTATCTTTTTCCTAACATCTTGGGCGGGTTTACATGCTATCCAAGACAAGTTTGGCTGTTGTTTTTTGTGTTTAATTGGAGAAAATCAGACCAGAATCAGCAATGAGGTACTTAGGGACTCTCCCTTGAGGTTGGCACACACTAGCCCGAATGGAGAGGAGGTTTTTCAGTGACATTTAGGGCATTCTCTCCTTGACTTAACATCTTTTTCATCGCTGATTTTACATTATATCAGATCTGATTGGAGGGTGAAAAAGACTAAAGTGTGCTAACAAGTACCCACGTTCCTGGAGGGTGAAAAAGTGTGCTAACAAGTACCCACGTTCCTGGAGGGTGAGGAATGTTGAAATTTTGGTATGCTTGTTTAACCATAGATAATGTCACATCATTGTCATCCAACCATAGGAATTCACATATGCCACCCCCGAGCACACTAACCTTTACTTAGAATAATTCTAGCAAGCCTATAGATAAACACCAGCCGCTAATTGCAACAACAACTCAAAACAAGTAGAGCGCTCCTTCAAGGGTAGCACACAAGAGAGAGAGTCGCCATATCCACAGAACAAGTACCATACACAACTACAACAACTGCAACTGCACTACTCTCTCAAACTTACACCATACTTGGCAAGAATATCACCAAGAGTTTCACCAAGAACCACTAAGAGAATCACCAAGAATATCACTTGATAGTGCTAGAGAGAGACCAAGACCAAGAGATGACCATACGCCCTTATTACTCCTTGCAGCTGTAGTTGCAGCTGCAACTACAACTCTCCACAAGATTTGCGCTCTAACTGAGTTTACAAATGAGCTAAAATGTCCTCTATTTATATTATTCTGTCCAGTGACTTTTTTGGCTGGGCTGACCTGACTTTCTGGTAATTATATTTTTTGTTTATTTTTTTCCTGAGGAGTCGACTTGTCTTTCTGGAAAATAATATTCTAATATTATTTATTCTGCTAGGCTGACTTCTTCTAGGGTTTCCACATATCTATTTAATGGTTCACTTGCTTCCATAATATTCTATTCTAAGTCATAGGTTACACGTGGAGGTTAACACCTCCCACATCTACCAAAACATCAACACTCCCTCTTAGCTAGGGAGTTATTAACTAAGATGTTGTTCATGTAGTGGTCTCAAACACATCTATCCATCTCACATGGCATGGGAAAGACTCACATGGGCTTGCAGAGCAGTCTATAGGTAACATCACCATAGCCACACAGGCTATCATATGATCAAATAGATCATGTAACAAGTATCACCATCATAGCTGCACATTAGCCATCTAGCTGGCAAACACCTCCAACACTACTGGTTGGCCCTCTAGCTAGTAACCTTCGATGCTATTGATCGACACTCTAACTGGGAATCATTTCCGACACTACAGGTCGACATCTAGTTCGTACAGAACTAGTAACTCGTCAACTCTCACAGAATATGACTTAAAATTTTAACACTCCCTATTAACGAGGAAGGTATTCCTCTTGAAACGATCATCATCACTGTTTCTGAGCTTCTGCACACCTCAGCCATTGTTTTGTTGAATTTCATGAATCCATACATCATAAGAAGTTTTGCACTTTAACTGGAGTAGTGTACCAACCTTTGTTGGAGTAGCATACCAACTTGCGTTGGGGTAACATACTAGCATGTGTTGGAGTAGCATACCAACTTGCATTGGGGTAACATAGCAATCTACGTTGGAGTAGCATACCGATCTGTGCTGGGGTAGCATACCAGTGTGCGTTGGAGTAGCATAACAACCTGTGCTGGGGTAACATATCGGCCTGCGTTGGAGTAGCATACTAACCTGTGCTGGGGTAACATACCAGTCGGCGTTGGAGTAGCATACCAACCTGCGCTGGTGTAGCATACCAACCTGCGTTGGAGTAGCATACCAACCTGCATTGGGGTAACATACCAACCTGCGTTGGAGTAGCATACCAACATGTGTTGGGTTAGCATGCCATCCTACGTTGGAGTAGCATACCAACCTACGTTGGGTTAACATACCAACCTGCGTTGGAGTAGCATACCAACCTGTGTTGGGGTAACATACCAGCTTGCGTTGGAGTAGCATACCAACTTGCGTTGGGGTAGCACACCAGCCTGCGTTAGAGTAGCATACCAACCTGCGCTGGGGTAGCATACCAGCCTGCGTTGGAGTAGCATACCAACCTGCGCTGGGGTAGCTCCCACTACTGGGGATCACATCACTTCCCGCTATTGGGGAACACATCAATTCTCACTACTGGAGAAAAACATTTGGACCACTCCAAGCTTGTCCCTGACAGAGGCTTGGTCAACATATCTGCTACATGTTCGTCAGTAGCAATATACTGGAGCAAGTGTCTCGTCATAGTCTTCTCCCTCTTGCT
Source organism: Picea engelmannii (assembly GCA_009831015.1). NCBI lineage: Eukaryota > Viridiplantae > Streptophyta > Pinopsida > Pinales > Pinaceae > Picea > Picea engelmannii. The sequence goes on along the minus strand of ML838474.1, from coordinate 40,452 downwards.
GGGAGAATCCTCTAAACACAAATCAGGCTTTGTACATCTCTAGGCTATTTATCTGCAACATGCTTGATCTTGTAGATCAGCTTGGAAGTCACCACTGACTTCCCTTTTGGTCTTGGAACCACGGAAAACATATATATCCCAGTCCTTTTGACTGGCTTCCTCCTCGGTCACTGTAGCAAAGTCTACTGAAGCAAGGGAATCTTCCCATAAGATCTCATATCTCCTCAAAGCCTCTGAAGCTTCGATCTAGCCTCCTCAACTCATGGAACCTTTCTGTCAGTCTTGGAAGACGTCGCTCTCTTCCATCTGAATCTGAAGAGGAATACTTTCTGAATGAAAGCCAGTAAGCCATTGAATCTCTTTGAGATCAACGTCATTCTGAGTCTCCAAGCTCCCTCTAAAGGTTGACTCCCTCTAAGTCTATATAATCTTCGATGATTTCCTCTGAAGTTTCCTATGAATGGTCCTGGGGAGGTTGCTCCTCCCTTTTGGATCGTGAGGGCTAACTCCCTTTGAACTCTAGCTCCTTCTGAGCTGGTACTTGGTGGGGCCGCCTGCCTCACCACTGGTGGAGCCATCTGCTCTTCATGATATGGCTCATCAATGCTATATATCTATATATTTGCATCCTGTAAAGTGTCACGGGACCATGTTGTCTTCTTCTTGGTTACTGCAATGATTCTGAGTAGACCCTTCTGGCTCTACTAACTCTTCCCGATCTGAAGAGTGATCAACTGTACTAGAGGGATTTGTTTGGTCATCTTTGGAGCCTTCTACTCCTTACAATAAATCTTCATATGAGATACTTAGTATCGCACAAGAAAATACCCTTCTTCGTCTTCTTCTTCGTTACATGGATGTATACTTGTTGATGATTGCAGCGTCGTGTGACATTCTCCAGCTCGTTCTCCTCTGGATTGAATTGAGACGATTTGTGAGAGAGCCCATGTGTTGGGTGTGCCCATGTGATGGGTGTACGTCAGACTCTGGACTGAGTTGTGATGACATGTGGTCTCCTGCCTTGTACTCCTCTGGATTGAGTTGAGTCGGCTTGAGATGGTCTCCTGCCTTGTACTCCTATGGACTTAGTTGAGTCGGGTTGAGATGGTTTTCCAGATGGTAATCCCGTGGATTCAGTTGAGTTAATCTGTTGAGAGAGACGTCCCGGTGGGTGAGCACATGTGGACGTGTCCCTAGTGGCTGAGCACTAGAAGATGTGTGGATCCCTTGCTATATTGTTCGAGAGTAAGATTTGTTGTAATCCTAATTTATTGTGAAGGGTACAAGTTGGCCCCACCATGTAAAAGATAATTAATATTGTGCAAAGATAAATTCTATTATTCAGTTGAAGAGGTCGGCCCTATTGTGCCAATAGACACACCTATTGCTGTGTCAGGTCTTGTATAAATAGGAGGAGATCCCCATTGTGGATCTCACTCACTTCACTTGTCATCTCATAATTTCAGCAACACTTGTACGGTTGAAGTGTGCATCTCTCTTGGGCGCAAGTTTCTAGGTCAAGTAAGCACCCTCCTGTGTGCTAGGGTTTGGTGGTGTGTGGAGGATCTTCTCTTGGAATTATAGCAAAGAATTGCTGGGTTTTTCCCTTGATTGAGAAGGGTTTTCCCACGATAAACTCTTGTGTTCTCGTGCATGGTTATTCTTCCTGTGATCTTGGTTACTGCAACACTTGTGTATGGTATTGTTGCATTGTTTATGGTTCAAGTACATGCTAAATTGAATTAAACCACATGTGCATTACTTAACCATAAAAAATTCAACAATACGGTCATGTATACAACTTCTTATCTGGATAGTTTGCTCAATATCTCAAACTAGAGACCATCTAATATGTTGTCTCCTGCAACCGTCACTGTAGCTTCCCTCAGAGTTATCACCTGTGACCTGCCCGAAACAAGGACAACAAAAAGGGAAAATAGCAGACAAGAATAATACTCTTGTAACAATAAAAATAGGAATGAGAACAACAATCACAGTAGCTCCTTATTAGAGCTATTGCATATGACCTGCCTGGAACAAAAGCCAAAATAAAAATACAATAATAAGGAATGGAACAACACTCTTCTAGTGTTGTGATCAATCATTCCTCCATGGTAACTTGCTCGGAACAAGAAAACAAGAACAAAAAGTATAATAGCATTTTCATAAGAACATATCTATGTCAACAAGAATAAAAGACAATCTCATGGTGATCATCATATTATTACCAAGGTGACCTGCCTGGAAGTAAAACAAGAAGTATCTCCTAGAGGAGATGTTCATCTTGCAAACAAGTACTAGCATTTATATGCTACCAAGTATTCATGGTATCTAGCAGTAATAGAACCTTTCAAGGATTGTTGTCATAGCTAGTAATGTAGCTATTATTAAACTTGATATGTGCAAATTGGAAACTTATTAATTTAATCAATCAAACCTAGAACCTGGAGTCTTATCTTCAAGAACGAATGTTGTTGATTTTCTTCCGAGTCTCCTTCACTCAAGATGACAAATATTCTCTTCAACTTGTCCCCTGTACTTAGACAATATGCTTTCTTGACAGAAATATGAGTTAGAGAATATAATGCAAATAAACTCTAAAATCTCAACCTTAATCAATCTAGTAGTTTGACTAAAGTTAGTTTCTAACTTTAACTTTGAACAGAGGTTAGTATGATAATCATAACTTCAATAGATCAAAATACAACTAGATGTTCATAAGATCACAATAATGCCATAACAACTAAAGGCGTATGAAAAAAAATCAAACCTGGAGTGCGTTGTTCCTCTGAATGTGCTGGATCTGAGATCCCTCCTCTTGCAATCACACTCAAAATAGTGATACAGTTTAAATATATATATAAGTACATACCTCCGGTAGCATCGAAAGGCAGTGGCACCATCCGACAACAACGAAAAGCAATGACGAACCTTAAAACTTCAAAGGTGCTCCAACTTGTAATCTAATTATAGCTGGAGATATGCTAGGGTAAGGTGCACTAGGACAACCAAAAAATTAGTCCCAACACTTCACATAAACTTTCACTACAACTAGTACTGCAATTGGTGCTGCAACTGACACTGCAACTGGTGCTGCAACTGACATGAAGCAACTGGCATGAAGGAATTGGCACGAAGGAACTGGCACTACCACTGCAACTACAGACCTAGTGTTTTATGAGGAAACCCTAATTTCTCGACTTCAGAAATTTGCAGATTTGATTCGGGGAAGAGATGCGCCCTACTTAGGAGACCTTCTTAGTGAGTTTAGTAAGTGCTCAATGAGCTTGATAATTGGGGAAACTGAGGATCTTCCTTCCTACGATTAGATTGTTACGAAGGAAACCAACTCTGATCCCATGTTGAAATTTTGGTATGCTCATTTAACCATAGACAATGTCACATCATTGTCACCCAACCATAGGCATTCACATATGCCACCCTTGAGCACACTAACCTTTACTTAGAATAATTCCGACAAGCCTACAGATAAACACTAGCTGCTAACTGCAGCAACAACTCAAAACAAGTAGAGCGCTCCTTCTCCAAGGGTAGTGCACAAGAGAGAGAGTCTCCATATCCACAGAACAAGTACCATACAGAACAAGTACCATACACAACTGCAGCAGCTGCAGCTGCACTATTCTCTAAAACTTACGCCATACTTAGCAAGAATATCGCCAAGAGTTTCACCAAGAACCACCAAGAGAAGCACCAAGAATAGCACTTGATAGTGCTAGAGAGAGACCAAGACCAAGAGATGACCATATGCCCTTATTCCTCCTTGCAGCTGCAGTTGCAGCTCTGTACAAGACTTGCGCTCTGACTGGGTTTACAGATGAGCTAAAACGTCCTCTATTTATATTAATCTGTCCAGTGACTTTTCTGGCTGGGCCGACTTGATATTCTGGTAATTATATTTTCTGTTTATATTTTTCCTGTGGAGCTGACTTGTCTTTCTAGAAAATAATATTATAATATTATTTATTCTGCTAGGACGACTTCTTCTAAGGTTTCGACACATCTGTTTAATGGTTCACTTGCTTCTGAAATATTCTATTCTAAGTCATAGGTTACACGTGGAGGTTAATACCTCCTGCAGTTACCAAAACATTGAGGAACACGTCCCCTACCCTTGGAAACACATCCTTGTTAAACACTGGAAATATCTTAAATATCTACTCTGTTGTTTTTAATTTATCTTTTTAAATCGTAGACTTGTGTTCGAGCAAATGGCTGAGAAATACTAGTGAATAGAGTGGGTTGCCTATGCAATGTACATTGAAGAAAGACTTCCTTTTTGTTCTTCTGTAGTAACTTTTGGCATTATGTTTTCCTTTCTAACCTTTGTTGGATTTTCTGTTGTTATTCTCTTTTGAAGACCCTGGTTTGGTATTTTGGTAAAAGATCCATATTCAGGTGTAATAGGTTTTCAGTTTTTGTGTGTTTTTTGGGTTCCTTGTGCCATTAAAATTGAAGCTGAAACTATGCTTCATTAAGTACATGGTCTAAGATTAGTGCTGAATTTGATTCCTTCCTATGGTCACTGTTCCCAACAATAACAAGAAGATTTCAACGCACCATTGTTCCTTCAAACAGAAGTCAAGGAAGATTAGAATTCAGCTTAAACTTCTTTTGCTGTTTATGCTGCGTAGATTATTTTTATGATCAAATACTCAATGATAGACTTCTAACTAAAATTATTATTCTGCTTTTACTAGTTCATCAGGGTCACCTTTTTTATACCAAGGATATTAATATCTAGTAATTTCAATTAACTTTATTTTCTTCTCAGTTTCAAAATATTTGAACATATAATATCTCCATGTTAAGGGCATTGAAAATAAAGTAACATTAACATTTTATTATCTGGCTGCATTTTTGTAAAGCTTGCTGAAGTGTTCGCAAGGGATGGCATTTCATTTCTGGCCAGTTGTGAAAACTTACTACCTCGACCATGGGTCATTGATGACTTGGAAACATTCAAGTTAAGCTGGATGAGGAAGTCTTGGAAGAAGGCAAGTTTGTTGGGCTTCAACTATTTGCTTTGATGTGAATTCTGTCCAGCATGCCGAACATTGTATTGACAGCCACTTTATACAAGTGTTATATGCTGAAAATAGGCACTGCTGCCACTTTTTCTTTTAGAAGTTATGCAGAATATATATATATATATATATATATATATATATATATATATATATATATATATACACACACTTGCCTAAATGTCCCACTTGATAGTAAAACATAAGACAGTTTCGTGTTCAGCATTTACTTATTAGCTATTATTTCAATAGTGGTTTCCATAGATTTGATTAGATGAACTATTTCCATAGTGATCTTCCTATCCTGATTTAAACAAGCAATAGTTACTCTGCTGACATATGTAAACATCTGAAATGATTTATAGGACCAAAGAATAGTTAAAACTTAAAACTAGATCTTTTATGAGCTTACTTTTGAATAAATCTAATAAAATCCCTGTCCTTAGAAAAAATTATTTTCTTAATCTCAAGTGTGTTTTCTTTTATATGTGAATGATTCTGATTAACACTTATTTTCTATGGGTTTTGAGTTCATATTGAGTAGGGATGATGACAAACAACTCTTGAGGGATGCTGTGCAAATTCCATCTATTCAAGAAGCAGTCCCAAAATGTTGAGGCTTTCATGAGAGAAAATGGGTTTGGTATGTGTATGTAAAATATATAAATAAAATGAATAATAATAATAAATAATAGTGAAATAAACAATAATAATAAAGCTAAAAGACATAACCTAACTAAGGGACATGACTTAATTAAGGGACATGACCGTTCACCATGGTGACTAGTCAATGCATATGTCACATGGTGTTGTACCAATCATCAATCTATCATATCTCATTCAATCATTTTATCCATTATTTATATTATTTATTCTATATGGATTTTCATACTTTGTCCTTCTTATGATGGATATTCAGTTAATGAATTTTTGGTTCATTACATTGGCATCTGAATTAAGTCTGATTTGGCCTTTGGCCACACCTTTTTCAGACCTTGTCTGACCCTGTTTTGGCCAAACTCAAAATTTTCAGAGTTTCTCTAATCTTTGGGTCGTTGATGCTTTTGGCCATTTTAAATTCAGAGTTCTGTTCAGCAAAGATTTTTCTGTTGCAAATTGAAGAAGTGTCAAATAATCACGGGGAAAAATAAAAATACTCTAAAGGAATACTAGTGATTGATCTTTGCTGTTAATTTTGTAGCTTGGAAGGTGTCTCAGCATAGGGCTAAGTGTCCTAGGCATGCTGATGGACATTAATTAAATACCCAGATCAACATTTTAATTATATCCTTAGATTTAACTTAGGAAAAGCATAAAAAGCATAAAAATCATGTAAATGATTTTTATTGGCTTTTCACTCAGATTTCTAAAGTATTTGACTTTGAAAATTAATTTTCACTTAAAGTGAATTTCTGGAGGCTTCTAGAAGATTCCTGAGAAAAGGGAAAAGAGTGATAAAAGGAGGCTGAGGGTGAGGACATAACACATATTGAGCTGAAGAGTTGAAGGGGGCGATTTTGGCTGAGGAAGAGGCAAGTTTGAGAGCAGCGGCAGAGGCCAATTTGAGCAAGGCTGAGCAACAACAGTGGAGGTCATACTTGGCCGTACAACATCTAGAAGATGAAGGCTGAATATGGGCCAGCAGAACAGGCCAATTTCAGTGTAAAACAAAGTTTCAATGTAAAGTGCATACCTTATAATGTAAATTGAATGAGCAAGTTAATGAAACAAATGTTTTCAAAGAA
>ML838474.1:8969-27912 GCA_009831015.1 Picea engelmannii | reverse complement strand
GCTTCGGATGTGACATGGATCAGAAGTCTTATTGAGGATGCACGTCATTCATGTAAAATTTAAATGTTTACAATTTTATTAATTATTTCATTTTTTATGTGTAATTCATAATTTAATATATATATATTTTTTATTTATTTTTAATATATATATATATATATATATATATAACGTGTCCTCCGTGTCATGTTTCCGGGGGTCGCCGTGCCCGTGTCCGACACTCGTATTTTCGTGTCCTCCGTGTCCCATGTCCACATGTCTGGTGACTTAGCTGAAAGATGAAGCATAAAACCAAAACTAGAGGGTTTGATGAAGCAAGGTGTTGCTACAACAAGGCCTTTTCAACAAACCCTAGAGAGAAAACAACCCCAAGTGTAGTAGACCTAGGCTTAAGACGTCTCTCTCTTCTTGGCCTCTAGATAGTACGGCTAGCAATAAATGAAGAGAGAGAGAGTGTGTAGCAACGACTAGGTTCTCTTCTTCTTCAATCGCTAAAAATTTCTCTCAAAGGGGACATGAGACAAGTACCTACTTGTGTGCTTGTCACCTAGGGTTTTGTTCAGAAAAATCATAAACATATGCAAGAAATTAAACTACAACCATTCATTCAAGTAGTTTTGCAGAAAAATACTTACAATTCATCAAGAAATGTCAATGCAAACCCTAGTTGTAATACCTTCCTTCAAGAGAAATGCCAAAACATGCCAAAATAATCCTCCTTCAACACATGCGCATCACTAAATCAGCCAATAACCCAAGAGAAGGCGCAAATTTCAGACCTCACTAATGAGTGAGTAAGTTGTGATGAAAAAATGAAGGTGAAAATCCTTCATTTATACCATTCCATGGCCTAATTTTACATTTTAGGTCATGTAAAAGGCCGACAAGGCCAAAGTACTAAAATCATACTGTTTTACATTAAAATGTTAAATCTAAACCCTAATCAAGCTGAAAAGAAGTAATAAGCCCCTTTAAGAGAGACGTCAGCCCCTTTTAGGGCAAATGGGGCACTCTGGAGCAAAACGTTAGCCCTCCTTGGGCTTCTCCAACCTGCCACACGTGCCAATGCTGCATAGTCTGCCTCTCAAGACGTCCATGATGCTGAGTGACGTCATGGTCAAGATGGTGATGTCCTCCAAGGCCAACGTTCCACTGAAAAAGGGCCATCCCCCCTAGGTCAAGCTCTGCTGGGGTGTCTCTGGTGGAACGTCCTCTTCTTCTTCGGTGCAAAGCCCCTGGCCATCTCTATCTTGTCTCTGCCCCCTGATGGCGTCTCAACATCCACCTGATGGGCTCTTCAGCCCCATGGAGGTTCGAACTGATCATCTCCCCATGTGTACCAGTCCAAAATGGTACCTGTCCGTCGGGCATGGTCCCGGACATCAAAAGCTACACCCTCCATGGGCTCATCAGTCACAAGGATCATAGCAATGTCAATCACATCTCATCATCAATATTATTAAACATGTGCATAAAATCCCTAATACATCAGTTAACAACTCAAAGACGTTACACAAGCCTACAATACGAGTTTGGAGAAAAAGACAAGGTGTCCTATTGGGCTGGTGTCCACAGAAGAAGGAAAGTTCCCGGAAGAAACCTCATCCAAGCCATGTAAGTGGGTAATGTGGTCAGGGGATGTCCAAACTTGTAGCTGCAGTGTGGGCTAAGGATGCAAAAAAGGTCACCTGTTGGTGCCTTTGTAGAAGGCGAGCTGTACCTGTCATGGATGGATTTTTCCAAGCCCATTCTTGCCTTTTATTCTTCATTCTTTTATTCTTTTATTGCTTTTTTGTTCAAGAGCTAATCAGGGGACACTGCCCTGGTGTGGTGACCAGTGGTATCAGCGTTACCCACAAGTATTTTCACAGAAATGAGAAGGCTGGCTTGTGATGAGACACCCTTTCCCTTGGCCATGCAACCAAGAGTCACTGCCCTGGCGTGGTGACCAGCTAATGGCAATGTCATACTATTAGATACCCATGGACCTAATAGGCTGGCTCATGATGAGACCCCCTATCCTCTGGTTAGGGCTTGTTTTATTATTTTTTTGGGTCCTTGTTTCTTGCTGAGAATCTTTTTATTGCTTTCTCAGGGATCCCTGGGCAAAGCATCTCGAGGTTTTATTTTTAGTCTTTTATCTTTTACCAGCTTGCTTTTACCTTCTGGGCCTTTAGCCCCTTCTTCCCACGAGATAAGGTGCAATCCTGAAAATAGGTCAACCCAATGTTTGGACAAGTGGAATGGGATAAGTGAGCGTGAAACAAGATGGAAAAGTGGTACTATGATGGGAGCGGACGATGGCTTTTCAAAAATTCCCCCAGTGGCAAACCAAAACCTACAAACACAGGCTTGCTAGGGCACCCTGTCAATCCCCCCAAACATGGTCAAGTGGGCAAGTGTAAGATCCAAGCAGTTGTTAGAAATAAAAGGAATCATATGCATACATTCAATGGTTTTGATGATCAAAGTGACACATACCATGATACCTGGACTAATTACCTCATGGAGCAAGAACCTTCTCTGACATAGGACCAAGCTGATGGTGGTGGATGCTGCTGTTGCTGACAAGATAAAGGTGTTGGAAGAAAGAAAAGGTGGGCCCTCTAGGGCCATGCTAAAGTCAATCCTGCTCTTGGTACTCCATGTTTAGGACCTGTGGGCCTTGAGACATGATCTCCTAGTTATCCCTGAAAGTGGGGGATAACATCTGGCTCCAGCTCGAGGACATCTACTCACCGTAGAGCACATGAGAACCTCAGCATCTCTGGCATAATCTGCTGACCTGCTCAATCTCGATAGAAGTATCAGTAACAAAAATGGGGTGGTAATGCCACCCCAGCATGCATAGATATAGATAGACTGAAATAAAACAATCAATAAAGGTGAGTGTGAAAGCAAACTAACATGCAATGCAAATGGTATAATACATGAATGCAAAATGCCTACTTACCTGTACTTACCTGTGAAGTCAGGTTCCCCCACCTTGGTGGGGTTTGAGGAGGCGTCCGCTGATCGGTAATGGGTGCCTTCTACCTTCCAAAGTGGACAAATAGTAGGAGTCATTAATTGATTCTCGTCCAACCTTGAAAGGTCCAAGCCATGATTGAGTGCTACCTTTGACATTAGTTGGCTCTCCTTTCTGGGTATCCCACATGCATACTACATCACCTTCCTTGTACTTCCTGATTTTGTACTTGGTTGTCCCTTGGACAACCCTGGTATATTGTGCAAAGGGAGAAGGGTGGGCTTCTGTTGTAAATACTTCTTGTTGGGACGGATGAATCTGTACGTCATCTTTTGGTCTTTTGAGTATTTGCACAGTCCCGGTTTCCTTGCCTTTAAATTCATCTAGGAGTTGTTGGTATTCTTCCTTTTTGGGCCATTTAATCTGATCAAAGTCCTCTTTCGTCGCGAAAGGCATATCTTTAGGAGAAAATTGATGAAGAGTTTGTATGACCTCATCATGTGCCTTGTCATTTTTGACCGGGTGACTAGCTTCTTGCACATGGGTTTCAGTTACTGGCTCATTCAGGAGACGGCCTATTATTCCATCTTTCAAAGTAAAATCTATAAAAGAAAGGTCCATCTCAAGGGTGCTGCCAAACATTGAAGAAAATTTCCTAAATAACAACATTCCCCACACATCTAGGACGTCTACTATCACGATGTCAATGTGGATTACTTTCTCAGGGTATTCTTTAAGGCAAATTTCCACATTCTCAACTACTCCATTTGTGGGTATGGCTTTAGATTCGAAGCCACACACATTCCTGTAAGGGCGTGTGACCTTCAACCCTAATTGTTGCATGACTTTAAAGGGCATTATGTTGGCGCTTGCCCCTGTATCCAACATGCAGTTGTTGAGGCTCTTGTTGTTCATTATTAAAGTCATGAAGAAGGGAGGATTTTCACCATATTGGACCCTAAAGTGATCAACTTGCAACATGATAGGGGGGTCCATGGGTCCATCTGATCCTTGAAAGAATTTGTCAAAACGCTCTTTGACAGATGACACCTTAATGACTTCTCTTAGGGGAATGGTTACACGCATCTTGGATAGTGCCCCTTCAAAGTCAAAATTTAAGTCAACCCTCTCAGTCTTGGATATTTTAGGACGGAGCACATCCAAAGAAGGGGGTTTTGTTTGCTCAGCGGTAGGTTGGCTCAGTTTCTTTCTTCTATACACTTGGAACTCTTGTTTCTTCAATTTTTCTTTTGATTCCTGGTCTAGGTTGTTTATTACTGCCATTCGAGCTTTCCTGACCGCTTGATGTTCTTCAGCAGTGATATTCATTTGAGGGTTTTCCATGAGATGGCCTATATTGTTTACTTGTTGATGGTCATTATCACTGTAAGGACATTCATGCTCCCAATGTGCTTCGCTGCATTCAAGGCACCAAGAGTTTTCATCAACAACGTTTGTAGGGGCTAAGGTGTTTGGAACCTCTTGCTCATTCTTTGGCTTATAGAATTGGTTCCCCTTTTGAAATTGCCCTTTGTACGGGACCCTGGGTGCTTGGCTTTGGGATCTTTCCAAGTTGACGATCCTACTCATCATTTGTTCTTGATTCTTCATGATACCATCCACAGAGGCTTGCAACTTGGCTATACTGACACAAAGGTCTGAGGTAGGTTCGGTATTGTGGACTATCTTTGGTTTGGTGTCCACTCTCCCCCTTGGATTTGCGAAATGCTCAATCTTAGATGAGAAGAGGTTAGCCTCAATTCTAGTAGCAGCGAGCTCTTGGGCTTCTTGAACTGATTGGGCGTTTTTGTCCCTGAGGAGATATCCTAATTGGCCATTGAAAGACTTGGTGTAGATGTGGACAAGGCTTTACCAAAATATCTGATATCTGCTCATCTGTGAAGATATTGGAGAACCACTTCTCTTTTATGGACTTCATTACGGAGAATGTAATACTTGATCTCATTGTACTTCAGTTTGTCTAGAACACTGGTTTTCTCTGGAGGCTTCATATAGCTCTGATCATTACAATATATCATGGTTGAATTCAACACTTTTGTTTCCTGCTAGCTCATGACATCGTGGCGAGGTTCAAACTGAAACGTATCCAAGTAGCACTTCTTCTGTCATCATGAGAGTTTGTCATGGATTAGCAATCCATCATCTTGAACTTCTGAGTAACCATTCTGATATATTATCTTTGTTATAGAAAGTTTTCACCACGCTTCTACTATGTATGAGAGGGTCTGCACCAAGTTGTTTGAATCCATATAAGATCTTCTTCCATCTGCATACAAGGGTCTCTTTTTGGTATGCCTCAAAACCTTGAGGTTGCTCTACATACGCTTCTTGTTCAATTACTCTGTTGAGGAGAACATTCCTTACAATCATCTGTTGTAATCTCCAACCCATGGATATTGTAGAAGATATAATGGCTCAAGTAAAGGTATGTCTGGTTACTGGAACAAGCTATCATCATAGTCTTCTCCCTCCATCTGAGAGAACCTCTAGTTCTGAATCTCGCAATGCTTCCATTCATAAGTCTTTCATACACTGTTCTTCATCACAACTTCCATTTCTTCTTCTTGATTGCTTCTAGTGGGTTCAAACCAAGTTGGTAGTCTTATGATTCTCAATATAATGACTGGTTGTTCTGGCTTTTCTTTCTCTCTCGGAATCTTCATGTTCTTCCTCATGTTTCTCTTTAGCTCTTGGGTCCATGGAGTTTTCTATAGATTCCATGCCCCGAAGATTCTAACTTCTTCCTTTCATCATAGGATCATGGATGTGGATGGACAACCAAGGATACTCTAAGGCTTCTTTTTGAAGAAGACTTCTTCTAAAGTCAAACTGAACACGTGCTGCTTTTCATGGATGCAACCATCAATGAGAACATGGATAGATATTTCATAATCCTTAATGGATCATATTATTTAGGAATAACTCCCTCGTAATCCTTGCTTCAAGCATGTATGCATGCTCTTCTTTTGGAATTATATAATCGACTCCTTCCATCTAAGAGAGTCCACACTTCCGTTTGTATCCTTATTGCCTTCTGCAAAGTGTCACAAGTCTTCTAATTTCCTCTTGATTGTTGACTTCTTTCTGTTTTTACTTCTTCCAGGTTTCTTCAAGTTTGATTCTGATTTCGACTTATCTTGTAGCTGTTACTTATGTAATAGCTTCCACATGGGTGGTTACCAAGGATTGCCAATGTCCTTCATCTTTTCATGTGTATTGCTTGACTTGTAGTCATTGTGATAGCAATCCTTATCTTGTTATTCTTCCATAGATATTGTTTCTCTTTGAACATCTTATCTTTTAAGAAATAGGTATGCAAGATATGTACAAAAGCCATGTAAACATGGTATGTACAAGAATTGTGAAGAATATTGTTACCTTGTCTTAGAAGAAGAAGTCTGTTTTATCCTGCTTGGCCTTCTTTGAGGGTTCTCTTTCTTCGACAACTATTGCTTTGTCTGTTTCCTTCCTTTTCTTCAACTCAGGACAGTGGTTCCTGTAGTGACGATATTTTCGACAGTTGAAGCATTGTATCTTTGACATATCCTTTTCTTGATTTGGTTTCTTCCTTGAGCCAAACTTCTTCTTATTTCTCAAATTCTTGAACTTTGTTGTGAAAGCTTGATCATCGTATTTCTTTTGGGATTTCTCTTTTGTGCACAACAAGTCCAAAGTTCTTCAAATGTGGGATACTCCTTTCTTGTGTTCATGCTTGCGGCAAATGCATCCCATGTCTTGGGAAGGCCATTGAGTACTATATTTACCAGTTCCTTCTCTGAAATGATTTCTTCAATAGCTTGTAGTTGATCTCTTAACTGAGAGATTCTCACAAGGTATGATGTTATGCTGTCATCATCATTTATTTTCATGTCATGGAGCTCATTCTTCAGACTCATTACTTGTCCAATGTTTGTAACTGAGAAGAGGTTTGTTAGGGCATCGTACATCTTCTTAGATGAGTTAAGATGGGAGATGTAGGGTATCAAGTGGTCTTTTATAGAGTCCACTATGATACTCATGGCATTGATGTCATTGTCTTTGAATTTCTCCATAACTGCAACGATCTGAGGTTCCTTCTCTTTTCCTTCTTCGAACTGTGGTTCCACGATCTTTCCTTTCACGATATCCAACACTTTATTCTTGGCAAGGATGAGATCAATCCTTGTCTTCCATGCTCTGAAGTTAGAAACCCCTTCTAACTTATTTTTTGACTTCATAGAGTAAATCATGACTGCTTTGACTTGGTCAACCTTTGACTTTGACTTTGACCAAATACTCAAACTTGGCATCTTAGCTTGTTGAGAGTACCAGGAGGTGCGCTAGGTTAGGGGGCACTAGGCTATCCAGAAATTAGGTCAATCTCTTCACTTAAGGTGCCTCAACAAGAGGGTTAGGGTTTCGTTGCTACAACAAAAACTGGCTGGAACTGCAACTGTAACTGAGCAAATCCTCCCAATCTATCTTCCAGCGGTTAGACTGTCCGAAGATAGTGTGGGCCAATAACCTGTTAGAAAGTAATAGATGTGCTCGTTTACCCATAGACAATATAGTGATATTGTCACCCAACCATAGGTTGAAGCCACCCCCGAGCACCTTAACCTTGATAGAGAATGATTCCGGAAGCAAACCCTAGGCCTAATAGCCGATCAATGTAGCGTACCTCTCTTTCCAGAGCTAGCATACAAGGCAGAAAGTCCAAACCATAACCAATAGAAAGTCCAAGCCTAAACCGAGAATACAGGTTGTAGTAGCTGCAGTTGCAGCTACTCCTCAGACTTGTGCACTTACCCAGTTTTTGCAATGCGCACTTCTTCACTTCTGCAGTTGCGAGTTGTGTGTACGAAAGGAGATCTGGCTTCCTATATTTATACTGTTTTTCCTGAGCTGTCTGGGCCGACTTCTCATTCTGGAGGCTAAACACTTAATATTAAATATTTCCTTTAGCCGACTTGTCTTCTAGAGTTATGTCCAATGCTTTAGGGTTTCTTCTTGCTTTTCGGAATATTCTATTCTTGTCAGGGTTACACGTGGAGGTAAATACCTCCCACAGCTACCATAATATCAACATTTTGTATACCATGATTTGAAAGCTTCTTCTATGTCTTCAACTTCCCATGCATTTCTTAGCCCTATCATACTTTCCATTTCTTTTCACACCTCTTTTGTATATGGGCAAAGCCATAATCAAGTGTTCAATGGTTTCTTTTGCTTGTCGACACAGGCTCTACCAACTTGGACCATTGAAAAGTTTCTTTTGTAGCACGTCCTAGGTGGGAGCCCTATTGTTTAAAATCAACCACATGAATATTTTGTTTTTGGAAGGGCCTATGCTGTCATAGCGTGAGTAAGAGTGGGAGAGGGAGCGGGAGCGGGAGCATTGGGAGTGATGTTTCCCAAAAAACCTCGGTAGTGGAGCGTTCGGGAGTGTTATATATATATAATAATGCAATTATATTAAAAATCCATGCATAATGCGAAATTAGTTGTATAATATATGGAAACATGCATATTTGTGCTACTTGTAGATGAATACTATATTATTATGAAGTTATAAATTCCATTAGTAGTACATTAATGATTGTATTGAAACTTTGAAAGAAAGCATTATGAATTGACGAGCTAGAACATTTAATTGACAAACATAAATGACAAGCAATCACCATCGCTTATATTGGAATCCTCATCATTAGTATCCTTCTTCATCCTTTGCCTCTTGTCTAGCGTTTTCCTCTACCTCGATCTTGTAGGGAATGTTATCGCACAAGTTGTAGGTTGGGCAAAGCTCGACCCAACCACCAAAATGGTGACAACTTTGAGAGCACCTACCCATTGTCACCTTAGGCAGGTGTTCCCATCACTTTAGAGATGGTAGAATCACCTCAAGGGGGGAATCTCGGCGACCCGGGAAATGAGATGGAAAGTGAGATGTATGAATGGAAGCCGCTATAGGTCAAGTTACTAGATGGAAGAAGGCTTAAGAATGGGTTTCGGGAAAGGTTTAAGGTTGCCAGGTCCTTGGGTACCTGCTAAGAGTATTTGTACCTGCCCGAGACATAAGAAAAACAAACTATTCATAGTATATGTTAGGTGGACAAGCAAGTTAAGTTTGATGTCCCTAATTGCAGCAATAAACATAAATATATATCAGCAAGAGCAAAAGCTAGTTACTGCAGAATTAACTATCAAAATTGTCAAATAATTATTGGATAATGAAGCACTAAACCAATAGATAACTTTCCAATATTCAAGCACAAACTTTGACGGTTAAAGAGGGTTGATAGATAGTGTTTTCAGAGAATTATTGTCGCAGCCTTATGGCGGTAGCAAACAATTGCTACAACAACAAGATTCAACCACCAAAAATCACAAGTAAACCACCCAAAAGATGCACAATGACCAGTGGATTATTATGGCAGCTTCTTAGCAATTTTTGACGGATGAATAGTGAGTAATAGAAATAAGTTAAATGAGTTTGCTGCAGCCCCAATGGCTGTAGAATAAAGTTTATAACAACATTAAGATATCCTTGACCAATGAAAATGCCCTTGTGGCCTTAGCAAGCTTAGAGCACATAGAATAGATTCCAATTTAGACAATCTCAAAATCTCGTGTTTCCACGTATACCAATGCAATGATTTTATTTATCCAATGCAAAGAAGATTAGTGCCTTTAACTATTGGGTTGTGGAGTCCCAAAATTAATGATCTAGGTGAGCTACTTCCTTGGGGGTGTAATCCTTTTTTACTCCCCAAGGCAAGCTAAGCTAGCTAGGAAAAACCCTAGGAGGGTGTAAACCCTTTTACTCCTCCTAGTATTTCCTTATGCAATAAAATATTTCAAGACAATTACAATGGACTTAGTGGGGTTGTATGCACTTATACTTCCCAAAAGCTTAAGAAAATTAACCTTGAAACCAAGAAAAGAAGCAATAGCAACAAAGATAACTTACCTAGTCCAAGCATTAACAAGATAAACCTCTTTTTAACCAAGCAAATCCACCATAAAACAAGAAATAGTCCTCCACTAGAGATAGCGCATCATCCATCCATCCAATAGCCAAAGTAAAACGATTACAAGAGAGTAGCAACCAAGAGACAATGAGAAATGACCAAATAGGGGCTCCTTGAGCCTCCTCTTCATGTGCTAGGGTCAATCCATGTCTCCTCCGTTCAAAATATTCCATGTGTCAATGTGCAATAACTCCATCACCATCAAACCCCTTCAAGCATGACGTCAAGCCTCGAAAGGTGACATTTTGCCTCTCCTAGGCAAGTCGTTTGGGTGATAGGGGATGGGTAAGAGCCTCCATGATGTCATGTAAGCCTACGAAGGTATGTCTTTGTGATACAGTATGCGGGCCTATAACATCCAACCTGTGGGCTTCTTGCCCCATGGAAGCCTAAGCTAGGCTTGTTCTCCCAAAATTGGCCACCAAGCAAGGTCCTGCAAAACAAAACGATATGCCCTCCAAAGATCTCAAGTCAAAGATATCATGACAAATGTAAACCACATCTAATAAACAAGGCAGCTAAGAATGTGCATCAAAACTACCTCATCAAATTCAACAAATGCTCAAAGACCCCATACAATTGACCAAGTTTAAGTATGGGAGGGATGTCATAAAAGTCCTATTGGGTAAACCAAAAACCTCAAGTAGGGGATGCTCCCAAGGATGGCCTTTCAAGGTTATGTAATGGATGTTGAGGTGGAAAGGGATTTAGACTTCATAGGTCAATGATTTTCATGACATACAAGGGTTTGCATTATCTCATTTATGGGTGCCTTTGTAGAGGGTGTGTGGCACCTTCATTTGCGATGCACTTTTTCCAAGCCCATCTTCTTGCCATTCTTTCTTTATATTTCTTTCATGTTTTAAGGAACAAGTTGAAGGCCATTGTCTTGGCTTGGTGTCCAAATAACGACAATGTGATTCACAAATACCTCGTAGAAATTGGAAGGCTGACTCGTGATGAGATCCCCTTTCTCTCAGTTGTGTAACTGAGAACCACTACCCTGGCTTGGTGACAAAATGATGGTAATGTCATACCGCTAAATACCTATGATCATGATAGATCGGCTCGTGATGAGACCTCCCATCCTCCAAATAACCCCTTAAGCATTCACTACCATTTATTTTTGTAGGTCCCCCATTTCTTATAAAGAAGCGTTTCATTGCTTTCTCAGGGATCCCTAGGCAAAGCATCTGGAAGGTCTATATTTAGGATTTTATCTTTTTAGCCAACAACAATCCCTCTGGGCCTTCAACCCCTTCTTCCCATGAAATGAGGTACATGCCCTTCTTGGGTCACTAAAGTCAAAGGGCTTAGAAGAGGGCAATATGATGGGAATGTAATGAGCGGAAAGTGGTAAGTATGGTCGAGAATGGTACGACAACCCCTTAAGGGACCCCTAGTCACAAACCTTCTCCAAAGGTTGGCCACTTACTAGTAAATCTATGATACTCACCAAGGTGAAACAAAGTCAAAAGCATAATCTCCAAGCAGGCGTTCTATAATCAAAAGAAGTTTAAATACAACATGTTTAAATGCCTCAAATATTAGGGTGATTACCTGCCACAATATCTAACTTGTACGACATGGAGCAAGACCCATCTGCCTTCCAAAAGCTGGCTGGTGTGGTGGATGCGCTGGCAATGGATCAAAATGTGGTGATAGAGCGGGCTTCCGCATGTGCAAGTGGACACTGCTAGTCATGTGGTCTCTTGCCACTCTGTATTTGCAACCTAAGGGCCTCGAGACATCATCTCCTTAGTCATCCCACAAAATGGGGATAACAGGGACATCAGTCTACACCCCCCAATTTTGATGAAAGTAACTAATCCAAGCTTTAAAATATGGTAGAAAAAGATTAACATGCCTTATCAATGATTTTGGTTTGAGTGAAGGGTACATTTTTGCCAAGGCCATGACAAAGGAGTTCAACAATCAACACCACCAACATTGGGGTACATAAAGGGCTTCGTTCTCTTGATTAAATGCCAATTACATGCCCTCATATATGATAGAATCCAGTGAAAACTGTTGCAATCCCATTAATCCTAAAAACTATTAGGTATGTTGAATTTTGAATCGGATATGAAATTCTACTTTCTCCATATGAAGTTCAATGAGGTTGGAACCACTCTCAAACATCTTGAAACAATTAATGGTAATGTTAAAAATTTAAGTAAAATGATGAAAAGGAGAGATAAAGGAAATGCCAACTTTTAATTCTTAAACATTACCATTAATTGCCAGTTTTTTTGGTCAAACCTACTAAAAAACCACAGTCTTGGTTCAATGTCTCTAGGGAGCGTCCAACGATCATCTAGGGAGTACTGAGGGAGTGCTTAGGGAGTGCCTAGGGAGCACATGGGGAGCACGCTCCCTGCTCCAGGAGCATCCTAGGGAGTGCCACACTCCCCATAGTGGTAGGGAGTGTCCTAGGGAGCCCTGGAGCGCGCTCCTTGGATACTCCCGCTTGTAGTGCAGTTCCCGAGGGGAGCGACCCTTGGGGGGGTGCGCTTGGAAACACTGGGAAGGGCACCTTAATTTCCAGATGGTTCTCCACCACCATATTTGTTGTCTCTCTCTTCTTTCCTGTGCAAGGGCCCTGTAATCTAGTTTAGGCACATAAGTTCTAGTGGGATTGAGTGACACTAACAATTGTTCATCATCTTCTCTTATTTTGACATTGTTGTCTGTATCTGTGTAAGTCTTCTAAGCTTCAACAATATCTTCCCTTAGACCAATCTCCTCCTAGATGAGCCATTGTTGTTGCCAATTTGTAGACCTCTCCCAGTTCACAATTTGTCTAAGGGTATAAAATCCTTTACTTCTCATCTCCTGGATCAGCTAAGGAGGTAATCTATGCAACCCGTGCTGCCTATCCATGGGTCTAGACTGATTTGCACTTTGTCTCCGTTGCCCACTTGTCAAATCAGCCAGTTACCTACCAAATGAAAAGCCGGATTGACAACTTTCCAAATTATTTAGGTATTATGTACTTGTTTTATTGGATTCCTTACCTAATCCTCTACAGAAGTAGGAGCACTGTGCTTGGCTCTAATTACTTGCACCCACATCCCTTTTCCTTGCATTAATGTCCACACATTTTTGGAAGTCAGTGCTTTGGAGAAGAGAAAGGGGTTTTTTAGACCCCATCCTAAATTTGCTTTTGGGATAACTAGTTTTTTCCATGATGCCAAGACAAGCCCTTTCTATTTTTGATCTCCAAAGCAGATGAATTTGTAGCATAGTCTTCTAATTACCTCCATCACACCTTTCGAAACCCAAGCCAATGATATCCAGTATACTAGAATTGCTTCAAATATAACTTTTACTAGTACCAGTTGACCCCCTCTTGAGAGCCACTGATTGTGTTAGATGTTTAAGTTCTTTTCGAATTTGGCAATCAACCATTGCCAGTCACTTTTCTTATGCAGGTTTTGCTTCCGATGGAATACAAAATACTTCAAACCATGGTCTAAATCTATCATCTGGTAGGGAAATAATTGATTAAAATAGTCCTTTTCTTGCTCAATTATACCCTTGGATAGACTGGATTTTTCAAGATTTATGGTCAGACCTGTAGCTTTACAAAATAACTCCAAGATACTTCTGAAATTCTCAATTTCCCTTCAGGTACCTTCACAGAAAATCAAGATATCATCCACAAACAAGAGATGTGTGATATTACAGGCTGTTCCAATGTTTATCCCTTTAAAACTACCATTTTCTAAAGCCTCCTTTATTAACATACTTATCCCTTAAGGTATTAAAAGGAAAAGGAGAGGGGATACAAAGCACCCGTCTAAGATCCCTGCTTGTTTTGAAGAAAGGGGATGCTGTCCTATTGATTAAGTTAGCAAAAGATATTGAGGTAATGCAACTCATCACCCAAACCACAAACTGATGACAGAATCCCAAGTGATTAAGAATAAGGTAAAGGTAGGTTACCCTATCATATGCTTTGGAGCGGTCCACTTTGATTACCATTGATCTTTGATTTCTGACCTTGATCGAGTGAAGACTTGCATGTGCAATCCCAATTGCTTCATAGATTTGTCTAGGAGTTGCGATTGCACTCCCACATTGTACTCATACTTGTTGTAGTTCTTAGTCCCATTGACCTACTTTTGTGGTCATTTGTTGGACATTAATAAAATTATCTTATCTTATCTTATTATCTAGAAACCCAAACTTTTCTCTAGAAATTTGTTATGATAAAAAACGTTTTAGTCTTCTTGCATTAACCTTTGAGATAATTTTGTAGATGCAATTTTTTTTTTCTATTAGCTAGAGTTGTCAAATACAAAGATCTGATCCATCTTAGACGAGAATTAAATCCAATTAAAGAGCCTAATGAGATCCAATCATCTAATCTCGGTCCTCTTATCCTTGTTTACACTTAAAAGATCCAATCTCTTGAAGAACAGGTGAGATTTGACCAACAAGAAACCTTGCTTTGTGCTCAAGGATTCTGAAAAGAAAGAGAAGAATGAGGAGGAGAAATAAAACTAATGGAAGATAAGAGAGTGAAGTCACCAATAATCTTCTTTGCTTGCTTGCCACTGTATTTATACTTGAAGACCTCATATAATTAACGCTTTTCACTGTTGAATTTTAATGCTTAGCTCATGCACATGTAGTTTATTTCAATTTAGCATGTACTTGAACCATAAACAATGTAGCAATACCATACACAAGTGTTGCAGTAACCAAGATCACAAGAAGAATAAGCATGTACAAGAACACGAGTTTATCCTGGGAAAACCCTTCTCAATCAAGAGAAAAACCCATCAATCCTTTGCTATAGAGTCAAGAGAAGACCCCCCACACCATAAACCCTAGAGCACACAAGAGGGTGCTACTTGACCTTGAAACTTGCGCCTAAGAAGGATGCGCACTTCAACCATACAAGTAGGTATGAAATTATGAGATGACAAGTGAAGTGAGTGAGATCCACAAGGGGGATCTACTCCTATTTATACAAGACGTGACACAACACTAGGTGTGTCTATTGGCACAATAGGGTCGACTTCAATAACTGAATGATATAATTAATCTTTACACATTATTAATTATCTTTTACATGGTGGGGCCGACTTGTACCCTTCACAACACAAATTAGGGTTACAACAAATCTTACTCTCCGACAATATAGCAGGGGATCCACACATCCTCTAGTGCTCAACCACTAGGGACATGTCCACCTGTACTCACCCATAGGGACGTCACTCACAACAGATTAACTCAACTGAGTCCACAGGAGTACCATCTGGAGAACCATCTCAAGTCGACTCAACTAAGTGCATAGGAGTCTGACAGGAGACCATCTCAGGTTGTCTCAACTCAGTCTAGAGGAGCATGACAAGAGACCACACGTCATCTCAACTCAGTCCAGAGGAGTATGACACACCCATCACATGGGCTCTCTCACAGATGTCTCAACTCTTTCTAGAGGAGAATGATCTGGAGAATGTCTCATGAAGCTGCAATCAACAACACTCCCTCTCAACTAGGGAGGCATTCTCCACCATTCCAAGTCTCTCACGTAAGTACTCGAACTTCGTCTTGGCAAGAGGTTTGGTGAAGACATCTGCAACTTGCTTGTGTGTAGAAAGGTACTGCACATGTACTTCTTTCCTCTGCACCATATCTCTGATATAATGGTATTTGATCTCAATGTGTTTCGATTTATCGTGAAACACAGGATTCTCGGAGAGCTTCACACAGCTCTGGTGATCGCAATGGATAACGGTGGAATCCATCTCATGACCAAATAAGTATGCAAGGAGCTTGCGAAGCCACACTACTTCGCGAACTGCCACACATAATGCAATGTACTCTTTTTCTGCAGTACTCAAAGCCACAAAAGTCTGTTTCCTGCTGCACTAGGAAACCACGACAGACCCCAAAGTAAAACAACAACCAAATGTGCTCTTCCGGTTCACTGCGCTCCCTGCCCAATCTGCATTGGCATATCCCTGCAATCTCATGTCTACACCGGAGGCATATCTCAGGCCATAAACAACTGTTCTTTGTAGATATCTCAACACATGTTTCGCTGCTATCCAGTGTGTTTGTCTCAACTGACTCATAAATTGACTGAGTACACTCATTGCATAGCATATATCAGGTCTGGTGTTAACCAGATACATCAATGATCCAATCAGTTGTCTGTAAAGATGTGGATCAATCTCCCCTGACTCAGAAGAAGCCTCGTTCATCTTTTTCAAATTCATCACCATCGATGTAGACATGGATCTGTAGTCTGTCATTCCAAATTTCTTCAATATCTCGACTGTATATTTTCCTTGACTCAGGAAAATCTCATCAGTCCTTTGCCATACTTCTAGTCCCAAGAAGTAGTGCATCAATGCACTCTTGCATTCAACAATAAGACTTTCTGAACTGGTAAGGAATAAGTCATCAACATACAGGACCAAAATCAAGCACTTGTCACCAACAATGTGGTAGTATAGATTAGGATCAACAACACTCTTGCTGAAGCCCAAACTCATCAAGTATCCATTAGTCTTCTCATACCACGCACGAGGTGCCTGCTTTAGTCCATACAGGGCTTTCTTCAACCTGCATACATGAGACTCCTTCTCATGTGTCACGAATCCATCTGGCTGCTCGATGTAAACTTCTTCCTCAATCTCATCACTGAGAAAGGCTGTCCTTACATCCATCTGATGTAGCCTCCAACCCATGGATGCAACTAGGGCAATAATCGTATGGATGGAAGTGTATTGGGCAATAGGAGCAAATGTCTCCTCATAATCTATTCCCTCCACCTGAGAGAATTCTCTAGCCACAAATATTGCTTTGTACTTCTCGACACTTTCGTCAGCTGCATGTCTGATCTTATAGATCCACTTGGAAGTCACTACAAACTTCCCTTCTAGTCTCGGAACAATATCCCACACATCATTCTTCATTATGGACTGATACTCTTCGGTCATGGAGTGTTGCCAAACTTGCTGACTTGTTGCTTCTCCATGACAAGAAGGATTAGTATCAATGATGTGGCTCATAGCTGAAACATAGCTCAAAAATCTCTGTGGTCTCTTTCTCTCACGGAATGTGCCACGAGGAGCCGCATGTCCCTCTGCCTCCTGCAGAATCTGTTGAGCCCAAGTAGGCCTCTTATGGCCTACTGCAATGTCTCTGGGAATATCAACTGGAGCTATGGGATCAACTGGATTAATAAATGTCTCCCTCTGAACTCCTGAAGG
Organism: Picea engelmannii; assembly: GCA_009831015.1. Classification (NCBI taxonomy): domain Eukaryota; kingdom Viridiplantae; phylum Streptophyta; class Pinopsida; order Pinales; family Pinaceae; genus Picea; species Picea engelmannii. Next base: position 10,678 of record ML838474.1, on the reverse strand, counting down.
GGGAGAAGGTACTGTCTCTTCATTCTTCTCATTGTCAATCCCCATCTGAGATTCTCTGGATCTTCGAAAGGCTATCTCTTCCTCAAAGGTGACATCTCTGCTAACCTTGATCTGTCTTTGACCAAGGATGTATATCCGATATGCCTTTGAAGATTCACTGTACCCCACAAATGTACCCTTTCTTCCTAAAGGGTCTAGCTTGGTCCTCTTCTCCTTGGGTACATGAAAATATATTAGACACCCAAATATCCTAAAGTGTCCAACCTTAGGATTCACTCCAGTGAAGGCTACTTTGGGAGTCATGTTCTTCAGAATTTGATGAGGACTCCTATTCTGAACATACACAACTGTCATGGATGTCGCTGCCCATAGATTCATAGGTAGATTCTGATCATGTATCATCGCTTTGGTTGCCTCAATAATGGTTCCGTTCTTCCTCTATGCAACCCCATTCTGTTGAGGGTTATAAGGAACGGTGTACTCCTTCTTGATCCCTGCATCAATACAAAAATCACTGAAATCCTTGGAGGTGTACTCTCCTCCATTATCTGATCTCAACACCTTGACCTTCCTCCGGTCAAGTTCTCAACCTGAGCTTTAAACTCTTGAAATCTCGCAAGGACTCCATCCTTGGTCTTCAAGAAGTAGATCCACGTCTTCTGAGAGTGATCATGGATGAAGAGCACATAGTACAAATATCCGTTCAAGGAAGCAACAATCATGGGTCCACAAACATCTGAATGTATCAAGTCCAAGATCCCCTTGGATTTGTTGTCACTGCTCAAGGACACCTTGACATTCTTGCCAAGAGCACAACGTCTGCAAATGTCATTATGATGAACATGTATCTCTTGAAGGCCTGTTACCATCTTCCCTAGAGCAAGAAGGGATCTGTAATGTAAATAATCAAGTCTCCTATGCCATAGCTTGCTCAAAATGGTAGTATCATGTAACATGGCTTGGACTGGTCGGACCATCAATCTGTACAAACTGTTTTCTCGAACACCAATCACTCGGGCAGAATCCATGTGTGAGTTCTTGTGCCATGCAAGAACTTTTCCTTTAGAGAAGGTAACCTTGTAGCCTTTATCCTCTAAGGCGGAAACAGAGACAAGGTTCCTTTTCATCCCAGGTACATATAGTACCTCACTCAACTGAAGTGGTATGTCAGAATCTAGTTGGAATGTAGAAGTTCAAACTCCTTTCACAGTATATCTGGCATTATCACCAAGTACAACATGTAGACGAGACTCTTTCTCAACAAGGTCTGTACGATGTTCTTTGTATCCAATCATGTGTCTGGAAGCACCACTGTCAATTAACCAAATGTCACTATCTGTAGGAACCGTACCTGAGAGTGCTGATATGAAGAAGAATGCTTCATCTTTTGTGTCTTCAACTCTCTAATGTGGTTCTGGATCAACATCGATAGTGGATGCAAGTTGTCTTCCTTTCTTCTTGGTAGGACAATTTCTTGCACTGTGTCCATACTTGTCACATCTGAAACATTGAATCCTTGATATGTCTTTTCTCTGTTGATGACTTGGAGCTGCTGACGTTTTCTTGTCTTTGAATGCTTTGCTGGAACTTCTTCTATTTCTTCTTCCTCTCTTTGCATGAGAAGCAAGAGCTTGATTGTCATCATGATGGGAGTCTTGCACTCCTCTGGCTATAAGTCCGGTTTCTTCCTGGGTGCAGTCTGTCCATAG
>ML838473.1:12873-33985 GCA_009831015.1 Picea engelmannii | reverse complement strand
AGCTGAGCAAAGATGATATCTCACCTGATGTTGATCAAAGGACATATCGTTCAATGATAGGCAGTCTTCTGTACATCACAGCATCTCGTCCTGATATAATGCAAGCTGTTGGAATGGTAGGTCATTTTCAGTCTGCTCCTAAAAAAAGTCACTTGGTAGCTGTCAAAAGAATATTCAAATATCTGAAGGGAACAATGACATATGGATTGTGGTACCCTAGAAATCATAATTTCCAGTTAATTGCTTATTCAGATGATGACTGGGAAAACTGTGTTGATAAGAGAAAAAGCACCAGTTGAGGAGCATTTTTCTTGGGTGACTCATTAGTTGCATGGCTTAGTAAGAAGCAAGGATCTATTTCATTATCCACTACAGAGGCATAATAAATTGCTGCTACTACTTGCTGCACACAAATTTTATGGATGATACAAACTCTTGCAGATCTGAAGATGAATTACACTGATCCCATTCCAATTCACTGTGATAACACCAGTGCTATTAGTGTCTCCAAGAATTCTGTTCTTCATTCCAAGACTAAGCATATTCCAATCAAGTACCATTTTCTCAGAGAACAAGTTACAAACAGAATTGTTCAACTGAATTATATACCTTCTACAGAACAGATTGCTGATATCTTTATTAAACCATTAGCAGCAACCCCTTTTGGATATCTTCGTCAAAAGTTGGGGGTTATAATCTCTTGTGTCTAATATGTGCACCTGGTCAGGGGGAGTACTTATTGAATATCTGGTGTATTTCCAAGATGCTTATAGTTGACAGGGGGAGTATATTTTTATAAAAGATCAGGGGAAGAATGGTTCTTCTTTGACATTGATGTCAAAGGGGGAGAAAAGAGCAGGTGATAAGATCTGAATACATGTGGGTGATTGTGTTGCCATCAATGCCAAAGGGGGAGATTGTTGGCAAATTCAGTTAACAGACAACGAATGCTTGTCATTGATGGCAACAGTGAAGATGACAGGCAAACAGAAGACAAGTTTAGAGGCAACAGTGAAGATGATAGGCAAACATAAGACAAGTTTAGAGGCAACAGTGAAGATGACAGGAAAACAAAAGACAAGTTCATAGAGGTGAATGATCGAAAACAGTGAATGATCGAAGGCAGCGAATGAGCGAAAAGTTGAAGAAGAATGTCTGATCGTTGAAGAGGGAGACAGATCTCAGCCATCAGATCCGAGCGCAGGGTCCGACCACCGTTGGATCAAAGAGAACCTGCACGATCTTTAAACTACAAGGAGAAGTGGGTGTAATCACAATATGCAAATTCACGATGAAATCTGAGCCGTCAGATCAAACTTTGATCTGGACTATTAATTCCAGTCACTGTCGGAGTATCGTGGATCGGGACTTTGAAATGTCAAAATCACTTGACAACAAGAACCCCGAAATTGCGATATGCAATTTTGCAATTTAATCGTAGCCGTTAAGATAAGAAGTGATCTAGACCGTTGATTTAACTCCTTATCGGAGTTTCGTGAATCGGGACTTTGAAGTGATAAGAACACTTGACATCAAGAATACCGATTTCGCAATATGCGATATCGCGATTCAATTGCAGCCATTGAACCGAGAATGAGATATGGATCGTTGATTTTCTTCATGGAGTATCAGGGATCGAGAATTTGAAGTGACAAGAACACTTGACATCAAGAACCCCGAAATCGCGATATGCGAATTCACGATTTAATCGCAGCCGCTGAATAGAGATCAAATCTGGATCGCTGATTTAACAACTTATCGGAGTTTCACGAATCAGGACTTTGAAAGGCAAAGAACATAATGCCGATTTCGTGATATGCGAAATCACGATTGAAACTGAACCGTCAGATCAAGAAATGATCTGGACCGTTGATATGACCTCTTCACAGAGTTTCAGGGATCAGGATTTGTAAGTAACAAAAAATATGAACATCAAGAATGCCGAAATCGTGATGTGTGAAATCCCGATTGGATCGGGACCGTTGGATCAAGTATTGATCGGAGGGTTACTGTTCTCTCTCATAGTTAACTACTGAGTTTGGATTCTGTTAGTAAAAAAAGACTCATGATTGAAAATTATTTAACGTTTCAGTTGCTTAGACAGTTGTCGTCTTTTTGCCTAAGGAGTTGGGAAGTTGAACCGTCATGTTCGTGTGTTTAAAAAGAAGATGAAATAGACTGTGTGGTGTTGGTCGTTCTGCAAGCAAAAAAGAATGAAACTGGAAGAGTAGATAAGAAGAGGAGGCGCAGAAGGAGATTTTGGAGATGTGAAGCGTGAGATGAAATGCAGAGCAGAATAACAAAACGATTTGAAGAAGAAAAGAATGAGAGCACGAGTTGATGTAGAACATACCTGATGAATAGACAGAGGAAGAGAAAAGCAACAGAACAGTGAGAAAGAAGACCAGATTTACAGAACAAAGGAAGATTGGTAAGAACTGAGCTATCTGTAAAGTTGAATGTTTATTTAACCATTAATATTTTAGGGAGGTTGGGAGGTGCTTGGGAGGACTGTTGTCCTCAGAGGTTCAAGTGGGAGCTTGAACACTGGAAGTTGTAGCTTCCATTTGGTTGCAGCCAGAAAAACCAGGGTGGCAGGGTGGTGCTAGGGAGAACAAGTGTTCTTTGTTATACAGGTTGGAGCCTGTGTAACTCGAAGTTGGTGCTTCCATTCAGTTGGTGCTGGAACATTCAGGAAGTTGGTGCTTCCATCCAGTTGGTGCTGGAATATTCAGGGAGTTGGTGCTTCCTTCTAGTGGGTGCTAGAGAAACCAGAGAGTTGGTGCTCTCAAACAAGTTGAAGCTTGTAAAACAAAGGTAGTAGCCTCACATTGAGTTGGTGCTCAATTAAAGATAGTGTACAGAACTTAAAAGACTGCCTATCATTTCAAAGAAGAAGAGGTTTTCTCCCTTTATGGGTTTCCTCGTGAATATCTGTCTCTGTGTATACCTTATGTGTGATTGATGTATTTTACTTTTACTGTCCATATGCTATATAATGTTGATGATCACTTGAATAAAGTTTAAGAATGTTTTAATAGACTTAATATTGTTTAAGCTCAAATACAACTGATTCCCCCCCCCCCCTCTCTGTTGTATCAGCAATTTCAAGACTGCGACCTTATAATGAATGGTCCATATTGACTATGAAATTACAATATTTTACAAGCTAATTTTTGCCAATATTTTTCTTTGGGGGCGCTGCCCCTAAATCCTCCACCAAGGGTGGGCTAAAAAAAATTTCGCCACCCTGCTGGACCTCCCTGACGATGTTTTTGGAGGGGAAATCCCCCCACACCCCCCGTTAGGGAATGGGGTCCAAGCACGACTGAAACAAACCTATAAATCAGGATGATAATCAGGCTCCACAACCAACAATTTCCCACTTGGAGACTAATCACAACAACTCCACTACTGATGTACTTGTTGGACTATAGTCGACCTTGGACCTAGAAAATTTCTCATCTTCACCTTCATGCTTGAAGACCAACTTAATTGAGCAGGAACTCAGTTTCTCCCTGGTTACTCCCTTTGTTAACATGTCTGCAAGATTATGGCTAGTATGTGTCTTTTCCAACTTCAAATGGTACTTGAGTTGTATATTCTTAGTCTTTGAATGGAAGGATGAGTTCTTTGCAAGATGAATGGCACTCTCATAGTCACAGTACAACCTTCTATTCTCTTTCTTATTTCCCAATTCCTCCATAAACATATGTAACCAAATCATTTCTTTACTAGCCTCTGTAGCAACAACATACTTTGCTTCTGTTGTTGAAAGTGAAACAACCTTTTGTAGTTTTGAAATCCAACTTACTGTTGTTCTGCCTACAATAAAAACATACCATGTGGTGCTCCCCTTGCTATCTTTATCACCTGCCATATCTAAATCAACATATCCTTGTAGAACAGTGTCTAAACCTCCAAAACATAATCCATGAGTAGAAGTACCTCTCAAATACGTGAGAATCCACTTTACTGCCTCCTAATGTTCTTTACCTAGATTGTTCATATACCTGCTCACAACTCCCACTGCATGTGCAATATTTGGTCTTGTGCAAACCATCACATACATCAAGCTGCCAACTGGTGATGAATAAGGGACCCTGGACATGTATTCTATCTCTTCCTGTGTCTTGGGACACATTTCCTTAGTTAATTTGAAATGGTTGGCCAAAGGTGTACTAACTAGTTTTGCATTCTACATTCAAAACCTCTCCAACACCTTCCCTATGTACTCACCTTGAGACAATGTCAATTTGCGATTTTTCTTGTCTCTTGTTATTCTCATACCAAGGATTTTCTTTGCAACACCCAAATCCTTCATCACAAATGAATTAACTAATTTCTTCTCGAGAACATTTATATCCTACATATTAGACCTTGCAACAAGCATGTCATCTTCATTAAATAGTAAGTTAATATAAGTTCCATTTTCTAGCCTTTTAAAATAAACATAGTGATCAGAATGACATCTACTATAACCTTGTTTTGTCATAAACATGTCAAACTTCAAATACCATTGCCTTGGAACTTGATTTAGGCCATAAAATCTCTTCTTCAACTTGCATACCAAATTTTCCTTCCCTTTGACCTCATACCCCTGTGGTTGCTTGTTGTTGGGGAAAAACACCCTACAGACTAGCAAATAGAGTTTAGACTTTGCATGCAGATATGACCGAATAAAAACTACTTTCTACCTTCATCCCTAGATTTAAATCCCCTTTTCTTAGTAAATGCATGGAAAGATCAACCTACCTCGTTACTGATGTTTGATGTCGATCCTTCATTGTGCTTGATTACTTTTTCGCAATACTCCTTCCAAAGCCGACATGCATTCTAGATGAGCAACAACTATGCATGCATACTACTTATATACTAAAGGGTTAGAAATAAATCATAAACTAATCAAACCATAAAAATTTCATGAATTGGGACGGGAAAAACATTCTCTTTATTACTTAAAATGAGTCAACTTACAAAAGTTGAGACTGGCCACCGCTCCTTGAACTTGATCCTGGGATCCTCTTCTTCTATCCTTCAACTGCTTTGCTTTGAATCTTCTTTGGCATTAGGAAAGGCTAAAGGGTTGGGACAATGGAATACGTAAATGGGCAGAGTTTCTTTGCTATATTTTTCCTTTTTCCAAATGGTACCCCTACCCCTTCTTTTATAGGCTAGAAGGAGCTAGGTATTTGGACGAACCCTTGGCCATGCATGGCTGGGAGTTTCAGTTAACTCACTCATATCTTTTTGTTCCATCGACAACTTTCATTTTTTCATGCTTTTGTCGGTCCACGTGGGCTGTTTTGGGTCAGCCAGTGTGTACACGCATGCAGTAATGGGTTAGGGCGCGTGGGCCTTTACACAAGAGGATTTTCAAAGAGTTGTTCAGTAGTGTTTTTGGAAAAGAAAGGATATGAGTTGGCTTGATGCCAGGTAATCATGTGTGGTGAAATTTAGGGTTATAACAGATGCCCCCTAATGTGTGAGGTCAGAAGAGCATCTGATGGCCGAAATACATTACCAATCTTTATTGATGTGCTGAACGATTGAGCCCAAGGATCAGGAACCAGGAGGTGCCATCTGCAAAATAACAAATGTCTCACCGAGGTGGGCATACCCATGCTCAGGATAAAATGGAACCATGGCTACCAATCAAATACACTGTAGATCCATGTCAAATAACTATAAAGAGTAGCTGCGAACAATACACAGTGGAGCTACATCTCGAAATCAGAAAGATATACATATAGAGTATCCATCTTCCAGAAGCTGATTCGGCCTGATGGCCAGAGATGAGATCTTCAGAGCTTGAGCAACAACTTCAAAATCTTCAAAACTCGGGTAGGAGTGTAATATGAGTGTATGAATACACTACCCAGAGGTCTTCGACGACTTGTCAGTCATGGACTTGATAATCTTGATGATCAGAATGAAGGCTTCAGTGATTTCGAACAAGGACTTGATTGGATGTTTAGGATGGCTGGGTATGCGGACAAGAGACATATTGCAGAGGGGACGACTCAGGCTTAGTGACAAAATTCCCTTGGACAATAGCACGACAAATGATGAGACTCAGGCAACATGTATGCTAATCATAAGTCTACAAAGCAGGAGGTAATGCAAACTCTCCATATGTTTGGAAGGATAACCAAATGGTGGAGGACACAACTCTATATAGCGAGAAAATCTTCCTAAGGTCATACTACATCCCATAGTTTGATGAACAAATGGACATATGTGCTTTATCCAAGGGTGACTCATTATGTTGCCAATAAAGAAAATACTTTTCCCTTCCTCTTTTTGGGGTATATTTGATTTTTTTTGTTCTTTTCAATAATTGTGGAAAAAGAATAAAGGAATATTACGTTACAATGGAGGAACGAGTATTGTAAACATACAAGTTCACGGCACAAGGAAAAGACTAATGTTCTAGTAAAATGATACACGGGAAAAATTCTCCGGTGGCCAAAGGTGTTTAGATGCAAAAACAAACTATCACAAGGCTAGTGTGTAAGGTGTGCAAATGCGGTTAATAAAACACACAATGGTAACGTCCTTTGATGTAAGATTAACTAGCCCAGAGAAGGTAAGCTCAGTGGTTTTTCATATTTAGAGAGTCTGAAAAATCATAAAAGGAGACTCCATTGGGGTACCTTTTTCGAAGATAGTCTAGTCGGTTCGAAAAAGGGGTAAACTAGCACCGATTAGATGTTGATTCAAAACCATTTTAATGAGTGTGACAAGGACAAGATCACTCGGCCATTTTTTCACTTTTAAGGAGTCTGAAAAAAGCTTAACTATGGACTTCGTCAGGAATATTCTTATTGACCAATTTAACGAGTGTGAAAGAATAAGGTCACTCGAAAATATTTTCAATTTTAGGGAGTCTGAAAAGAGATTAAATATGGACTCTGTGGGGTTTTTTTTTCGTAAGTTTAGTCCCTCAGGCCCGAAAAAGGGATAAAATTATACCTGAGAGTACTCTTCTAAAGAACGAAAGTTCCATAGAGTATACCTTTGTTCATACAGTTGATCGGCCGGACGAAAAAAGGGGTAAACTACCGCAGGACAGACGTGACTTCAAATTTCAGTTTAACGAGCATGAAAGGCCACAAGATCGCTCAACAATATTTTCATATTTAGAGGGTCTGAAAAGGGCTTAAAAGGAGACCCGCTAGTTTTTTGGGAGTCCTGAGGGTGAGATCAAGAGCGAAGAAGAATCATGCAAATGAGGCTAAAACTCATATTCAGGAAATACTATAAGGACTCCCGAGCCTACAGTGTTTTAGAGATGGCATGGACACCATAATGCAACCAGGACCTACCTAGGGCATCCATGTTCTGGTAATCTCTACTGCCAAGTTGCGACACTTCTAAAGCATATATGATGGTTCCATGTCACAACATGATGGGATCGATCCTATGGCAGAGGAAAAAGACAACGAGACAAAAAGTCGGGGTAGTAACCTAACCTATATGCTCAAGTTGATTCGTGGAAAAATTTTCATGGACCATCAAAATTATCTCAAAACTCAAAATAAATGTCCCAATACCCGATCAAATCCCTCTCATATAACTCCTGAATCACTCTAAATGGTTTTTGGTATAAAAAAACTGATAAGGGAGGCCAAAAAAGTGACAAAAAGAGGCCAAAAAGTCTATAAATAGAAGCTAGTAGCTCATTATCACCATTGATGATTTGGAAATTGACTTTGGAGCCAAAATACCCCCTTTGCTAAAAACGGTGATTTCGGGAGCTACAGTGGACGAAACAAACTTCCGCTTGGACCAAGTAAGTACAAAACCCCCTATCTAGCTATTCAATTCTTCAATTTTTCATTTTCTTTCATTTTTTGGATGGGCGTCGACCTTTAAAAGGTCGGCCCTAGGTACACACGGGCTGTCTCTGGACAGGCCGCGTGTACACTCAGGCAGATTAAAGTCTGCTCGCGTGTACATGCGACTATCGCCTCTATAGCTCGCGTGTATCCCCCTTTTATGGAAAAAAAGAAGTAAAGAGCCAGCACTGACCCTTCTGAACTTTGTTGTGTTGGCAGGATGTATGTCCAGTGGAGGGAAAGGGAGCATGAATTAATTATTGAGTTGGTTGCGGGAGATCCGAATGTTGTGGCCGTGTTGTTGTAATGTGGTTTACTGAAGTTCTTCCTGTGTCCATTTATGCGAGCGCAACCAAGGCTACTGAATGCCTTGATTGACTACTGGCACCCTAATGTAGAGGCCTTCATGCTAGAGGGGCAATCACTGATGCCCACCACTGAGGATATCTATTTTTTGATTGGCCTCTCAAGGAGAGGGGAACCAGTCAACTTCAGGACGTTTCCTGCGGGGCCGCATAACATAGCTGAACTGATAGCTGAGCACTGTGAGGCTGGGACTAACTGTGTGAGCTGCCAAGTGCCCATCAGTAAGATCACTAACCTATCATTGCAGGCGATATTATTACTGATTGGGTAGATTACCGGTTCAACAGCCTTGCATCAGGCATCTAGCGCACAGATGAACTGTGCTATCGAGTGCTTGAATGCAGATATTTTTTACTGGAGTACCACACTGCTCGAGTGTATGAAGAGGCAATTGACAGATTGCCGACAACAAACACAGAGGAATTTCAGATTCGGTACGATTTTGTGTTCATTCTTCTTTGAGAGAGTTTTGAGCTTTAGTCCTTGGGAAGTGGTATGAGGACATCAGGCCTCTTTTCCTGTAGTGTGTAGATGGGCAGTATTACTGCCGCGACAAGGTGCTGGAAGGACCAATGAGTCCTTCGATGATGACTTTTTTGCATGGCTATCGTGATAGATCCCTGTGATAGAGGATTACCCATATGCAGGGATAGACTTTTCTAGAGATCCTGAGATACCCGTGCCTCCTGGTGATGAGCGAGGGGAGATGGGTAAGTCTCCACCTTTGTAGTTTTTTTTGTTTTCATATGTAATTTTTAAGTCATTTTTGTTATATATGTATCATTTTTTTTTATATGCCAGAGTATTTGACGGGTATACATTTGTTGCATGCAGATGTGGGACCTGTACGACCTCCCAATTACACACGGAACAGATGTCATCCTCGGCCATAAGCCACAACTTCCACCATCGAGGGAGTAGCAGTAGCAGGGAACCTCCCAGCCGGGGAGGCTGAGAGGGTCCTTAGACGAGTTGAGCGGAACTTCATTGCACTCACTCGCACAGTCCTGATGGAAGAGATAGAGGACCCGCCGCCATCCATGCAACATCATGTAGTGGGGGCACCTCGAATGTGGGTCTGATTGTTTAGACGTTTAGCCCATGCTGTGGACTATTATAACAGGGCCCATAGGCCCTGAACCTATTTAGACTTTTTACGTGCCACAAGCACTAGTTGTATATATTTTTGAGGGCATAAGCCCTATGACTCGTTATTAGTCCCATTTTTGAGGCGCTTGTATCCATCTATGTACTCTGGTTATTTTATGATGTTATATATGGTTTTTTGATCTTTTGTGTCTTATGGATCACATGTGCAAAAATATATTTACATGCTTATGTCAATGTTCTTTCATATGTGTGCAAGATGCCAATCTAAAATTTGATTAACTAGAGTATCTGTAATTTGGTTTAATCTCCTAGGAACATGAAAATATGTAATATAATCAAAGTTTCGTTCTAAGAGACGTACCCTAAGGAATTGTTGGTGTAAAGTTGGATCATGAACCCAGTACACTCTGTTTAACTAAGACACAACCAATTGATCGTCGAGGTAGACCTGAAGATGAGAGATACCCAATGACAAAGCGTCACAAAGTAATTTAATAACTGCACTATACTCGGCGACATTATTTGTGGTGTCACCTAAGCATATACCTTCGGAAGAGAACAACTGGCCCTGAAGTGTAAAGATTACCCAAGCTGCGAAGGCAAGCCTCTGAGTGTGTCGACTAGCACCGTATGCATACCCAATGAAGACCTCAGAATCACTTGACATCTGCCATATTAACGAAAGATAACATCAATGACACGCCCATAACACTTAAAAGAAACTAAAAAGTAATAGTACAAAGACTATACATATGTTACAAAAAGTTACCCACAATGACCCACCTATGAGTAATACTTATTGAGGTAGAGCCCATTTATAGGCTTCGCCGAAGCATTCCCTTCAAAATAAACCAAATGATAAGCACCCTTTTTTAATACCTCTTTTATGATGAAGGGTCTGAACCACATGGGTTTGAATTTTCCTGCCCCTAGGGGGTCCTTATCTTGGTCATAGACCAGGACAAGGTCGCCTTCAGAGAAAATTCGAGGATGAACGGACCTATCATACTGACACTTGACCTTATGTTTGTGAGCCTCATTGGCCAGGGCCACATCATGACACTGCTCATTGAGCTGCTCAAGGTGTACTAACCATTCTTCAAGTGGAGAAGTGTCTGGCAATAATTGTACTTCCAATTTTAGAGATGGGATCTAACATTCGATGGGAAAGATTGCCTCCAACCCGTAAACGAGTTGAAAAGGTGAGAAACCGGTTGCAGTCTTAACAAATGTTTGGTAAGCCCATAATGCTGAGTATAACATCAAATGCCAATTTGACTTGGCTGAGTTGATAGTTCACTGTAGATTAGTCTTGAGAGTTTTGTTTATAGCTTCCACCTGCCCATTGGCTTGGGGGTAGTAGGGTGATGAATGCTCTTTCCGTAACCCAAGATTTGATGTTAATTCGGTCATCATTTGGTTCTGAAAGTGTCTGCCATGGTCAGTAACAATATCTCTCAGGACACCGAACCTTGCTATGATCTAGTTGAATAAAAAGAGAGCTGCAGTCTCTCCATTATCTTTAAACGTTGGCATAGCTTCGACCCACTTAGTGAAGTAGTCTACAGCTATGATGATATAGCGGTGCCCCCTTGATGACGGGGGGTTGCAAGTAGTGTAATAAATCCCCCACTTGGTGAAGGGACCGACTGTGATGATAGGAAACATAGGAGCGGGATGTGCCCTCATCTTCTGAGAGAAGACTTGGCACGGATGGCACTTCTTGACCGATTCTATACAATCTTTGATAAGTGTCGGCCAGAAGTAACCTGCTCGTAGAATTTTTTGGGCTGTTGCCAACCCAGACAAATGACCACCACAAGCTCTAGTATGGCAATCGTTGAGCACGATGACTACCTCCTCATGTGTGAGACATCAGTGTAAGATGCAGTCTACACCTCTCCGATACAACGTATCATTGAGTATGAGATAATTATTAGCCTGATGGCGTATACGTCGATGCTCATCATGAGAAGAAGAAGTGGGGCACTTCAAAGTCTGGAGATATATAAGTATATCTCTGTACCAGGGATCTGAAGATGTGATCAAAAACATATCTCCCTAGATAGGCGATTCTTCAGGCACAACGTCAACTGACTCAACCGGAAGTTCCGAAATAAGCTCTGCGAAGACCAATGAATTTTTGGACTTTGCTGAAATGAAGTCTAAGTCAAATTCCTAGAGGATGACTATCCATCTACTGATTTTTCCACCTATAACCCGTCGTGTCAACATATACTGGAATGGATTCACGACAACAATGACGGTGCTCTTGCGAAACAAAACATAATGGCAGAACCATTGAACAACATGAACTGCTGCCAACACAAGTTTTTCGATATGAGAATAATTAAGTTCTGGTCCTACGAGGCCTTGACTCAGGTAATAGATCACGTATTCTGAGAACAAATCATCTTCCTGAACTAAAACCATGCCAATGGTGGACTCTGTAGCAACCAAATATAATTAAAAATCTTTGTTATAGTTAGGTGGTCGTAGCAAAGGCGCAGTTGTGAGGGCGTGTTTTAATGTGTCGAAAGAGCGTTGAGCGGCTTCGTCCCAGTAAAAGGGAACATCTTTCTTCAGTAGGCACATAAAGCCCTTGGTGATTTCGGCATAGTTGGCGATGAAGCATCGTAAAAAGTTCGCCTTGCCTTATAGACTCTGAAGTTGAAGGATTTTGCGTGGGGGGGGGGAAATTGGATTATTGCCTCCACCTTGAGAGGATTGATCATGATCCCTGTTGTTGATATGATGAAACCTAACAAACGTCCTGATGTTACGCACAAGCTGCACTTGTTTGGATTCAAGCGAATCCTAAAGTAGCGACAACATTCAAAGATTAGTCTAAGGTGCGTGGGATGATCCGTTCTCTTGCGAGGTCATGATGCTAAATCATCTAGATAGGCCTCGACTATATGCTTGAGATCATGAAAGGCAAGAGACATGGCCTGCTGGAATGTGGCTCCAACATTTTTAAGACCAAAAGACATTTCACGATATGTGAATGTACCCCATAGACAAATGAATGTCGTTTTGTGTTGGTCTTCGGGTTTGATTTGGATTTGATTATATCCCAAAAAACCGTCCATGAAAGAAAAGGCTTCGTAACCAGCACATTCATCAATGATCTGGTCGATGAACGGTGTTGGAAAATTATCTTTGGGACATGCCTTGTTCAAATCATGGAAATTGGTACATACACGAATCGTGCCTTGTTTTTTATTGACTGGCACAGGATTTGACACCCATTGAGTCAAATGGATAGGATAGATAAAACCTTCCTTTAGCAATTTCTCAACCTCAATCTTGATGGTTGCTGCTTTCTTGGGATTAACTGGACGAAGTTTCTGTCGAACATGCTTGGCATTAGGATACATTGTGATTTCATGTTCAACTATTTTTGGATCGATACCTGGCATTTCCTCATAAGACTAGGCAAAAACGTCGCGGAATTCTTTGAAAAGATCCGTGTAGATTTGAATCTCTTCGGGGCAGAAATCTGCTTCGATGAAGACGTTATCCATGACACAAGGGTTTTGGGAGATGTTGATTGGTATAGTTTCAGCGATAGTTTCCATATTGACCTCAACATAAATTTCATGTGTAGCTAAGAGGTTAATAGGATGCGGCTGATCTCCCGTCATGGTCACGGTGAATTCTCCTACTTTGATTCGGCTTAACTTTGGGAGAAAATATGATCTGTGATGAAGATCCTCCCAAGGTTTGTCTGGACTAGTCATTGCTTCAATTACTGCTTCATCATAGGGCAAGACTAAGTCTAACGAATCGACGTTAGTGAGAGAACCCTGAGCCCAAATAGGCTCTAGAAGTGGATCTAACTCTTGTGCAGTAGTTGGATCAGTGTTAGCTGAAGCTTGCTGGACTAAAGAGTACGCTACTTCAGCGGCGGACAAGGGCATGTACATATCTAGGTGCCCTGCCTCATCCATCGTGGCTGATGGGGAAGGAAGTATCCACGGATCATCGAAGTAAGTTGTGCGGAATGACGAAACTTGAAAAATATCAACCTTATGGTGATTGGATATAAACTTGATATCGCCTTGAGGGGGCAGGTAATCAAAGGTCCCCATCAAAGATGGGCACAAACCAACCCCTACGTTGACGACACCTGGTTGAGGATTATCAATCATCGGGACCATGGATGTCCCCAATGTAGGGTCAGGTTTGGAGAAAGACAATTGATCGATGGTCACTATCCGACCCTCATGTGGAAACAACAAGACCCAGAAAACTGTAGCAACCACAACTTGCATGGAATAAGTCCAACTCCTTCCTAACAAGATGTTATAGTTGAGGGGAGCATCGACTACCTCTACTTCAACACACACGGTCTTCCCTCCTAGCTGCACGGGGAAAGAAGGAATGATACCATGTGGGCGGAACGAATGACCGTAGAAAGTGATGAGAAGAGTAGGTGACGGAGACAAAATGGGCTGGCCAATGGCCTTCCAACATGCCAATGACATAACGCATGTCGAGGTGCTCTCATCAACCACCGTGCGAAAAATATTTCGAGTAAAAGTTTTCATGGGATAAGCCACTACTATCTGAAATGCTACGTGGTAAGGAAAATGAGGTTTTAAGTCGGTTGTATCTAACATGATGGTACTCGGATTACAAGTCTTAGTAGAGCCCAATGCGGTTAACAAGGCTTTTCTCTAAGAAGGGAAACTTTGGAAGACCTCCAAGGTAGACATCGCACAAGGGGTTTGTGATAAATCTTCCACCATAGAGTAGTTTTGGACATCCCTTGCGTTTGGGTTATGAGAATCCTTTTTAAATGCACCTTTTGGAATGCGTGTCATTGTTTCTCCCAACATCTTCTCAATCTGTAGAGGAAGAGATGGGAGATCAACTTCTTTACCCTTCTCAGAAGCGCTTGGTTTATTATAATCATGCGCTCTAGTCAATATGAAAGAATCACCCCTAACCATATATACATTCACGGATGAGGGGTTGTTCGGAGGCGGGAAATTTTCTTGGCTACCCCCTTTCGTACTTGCAAAGGCTTGAGTTAGATTTTTCCCATGTTGAAATGGGTTCATCAACACCGCCTGCTGTTGCTGCATGACAAATTTTTGGGCCTCTGCAAGTCGAGGACAGAGATGGGTCGGGTGGTCTTCTGCGCACAAGTTGCATGGATACCTCACCTTCCATTTTTCAGTGTTGTCCCCACCAGCATTATCGTTGGGTTTTTTATCCCCCTTACCCTTCTTTCATTGTTTTTTCTTCCCTTCAGGCTGCTGGGTGGCCTTTGGGTTAGTCGACTGCACTGTGTGTACTTCCGACATTTGGGTAGGGGGAGCAACCAAATAAGTAGTTTGGATGGCCATTGTGTGTTGTATGGATAATTGCTGCAACTGTTTTGTCAATTGCTCAACGGGCTTGGTTTGTGCTGAACCGACAATACCATCGGCATGTGGTCCACCTTTCTGTCTAGTTTTATCTAGTATTGAACGTGGCACATCTAGCAAGATGTTGTATAATAAACCAGACTGAGAATAGATGAGCTCAAATTGTTGAGCACTCATGATGGCATCTTCTTCGGAGAAAACTCAGGATGTCGCGACATCTTTGGATAACTGTGGGACCAAAGACTTAAGGAACCACTCTAGCAGGAATGCTGGTGGAATTGGTACCTTGATTAAACTCTTCCGGCATCTCCACTCTCAAATGTGATCAGAGATATGGTCCACTGTTGTCTATTCGAAATTAGCGAGCAGCTCTGTGCCAGCGTCGTATCTCACAGGTAACTGGAAATGGTTAAGGAAAACCATCGCCAGTTCGCCAAAAGAAGAGTATCTAGAGCGATCGAGCTCAATGTACCATTTCGCGACACTCCCAATGAGAGCACGTTGAAACAATCGCAACTGTACAGAGTCATATTTCAATGAGTTAGATGAGCACCAAAGATGAAAGGTAGTCACATGATCTCCTGGATCTTCATTAGGCTTGGCTTCGAACTTTGGAATGTTCGAAGGCAACTTCGTCGGCATAGGAGGCCAACGTGGATCGTGAAAAATAGGGTCATTCAACAACCTTGTCAAATCTGGCAGGTGTAAAGTCGCTAGGAACAGTAGTTTGGGTTGTTGCTGATAACTTGGGAAAAAGGGTCCTGGAGTTTGACTGGCACCAGGTTGCCAGGAAAAGTTTGGCTACTGGCCCAGATTCTAATAGAAATCCTGGCCCTAGCCAACATACAGATTTTGCATATTTGGAGACATCATCGACTGATTTCCAAAATAGGACATAGATTGTTGGGCATGCATTGTATTCAAAGGACTTTGGGAAGGATTACCCCATGCTAGTCCCGTGGGGATAGGCATAGTAGTTTGTCCAGGGTTCCATTGATTGTGGAAAGAATTACCCCAGATCGACATTCCAGAGGAGGGAATGGATCCTTGCCCTGAATTCCAAGGTCCTGCTATGTTTTGACCTTGTGCAGGAATAGTACCCTGCCCAGTAGTAGATTGTCCAAAAATGGGGTTGCCCCGAGTCAGGAAAGTGGCTAACGAGAAGGTGTTGTTACCAAATGTTCCGTTCCAAGAAAACAATGTTGAACCTATCGACATACTATGCGAAGGTGGTCCTTGACTCCCCGCTCCAAATAAACTATTGTGTGTAGGTTGCCCGATGGACTGCTGATGTGAGCCACTGAGCAAAGGGGATGAAGGAGGGATATGACCTCCTCCGTAAGGAAAGGCGTTAAAAGGGACATGAGTGCCCTCTATGTGACCTTGCAGAGGAGTGCTAGAGCTCCCTGCCCCCAGACCCAAAGTATGTAAAGTGGAGTATGTTAAGGTCCTAACCCGCACATAGGTAGATCAATGTATTCGGATGTAATAAAGGTCAATATTAATAAGGCATTTCAATAAAATAGAATAAGGCGGATGTAAGAAGACCTAATAGAAGCTTCCGCTTCTAAAAGGATCTTCCTCTAGATGCTTCTCTTAATAGACATATTTAGTATAAATAAGGGTCGAGGGTATGAAAACCCTAGCTTGTAGATTATTGTAACAAAGCATTGCTCGATTGGAGGTTGCCCCCTCGAAGAGGCCTGTGAACATTGGTTTCTGAATCAAAGTGCTATTTATATTGCTATTCTTATATCATTTCGGTGTTATTGTGAAGATTATGCTGGATATTTTACTGTTATTTTTCCATTTCTAGCATTTTATTTATGTTCTGCATATTTTATATATCTGGTATCTTGCAAGTGGTATCAGAGCACTTTCCTTGGCATAAATTGTGGGTATTTTTTTTTCAGGGTAGAGACGTATTCCGACGTCTTTAATCCATAGAGATCTGTCATTACATGCATAAACCCGCGGTTGATGGATTCATATACGCAGGAAATACAAGTGGTTCTTAAGCTCACATCTGTTGGCCACCCTTGTAACCCCTGTTGGTACCCCTTCGAGTGGTAGCGAATCAGACAACACCTGTGTATGGATCAACCTAGATTTCTTGAAGCCCTCTTTAGATAAACCTATCGGCCGTCGGACTGCTATAGTGTCACCGAGAACAACACTCGGGAAGATACTCTCTAGTACCTGGGTAGTCGGGTAGTACGGCTAAGGGTACGGTCTATCCTCCTTAGTTAGTGCCCTGAGATATTGGGCTGAGTACTACTGTTGGACCCCGCACGTATATCAAAGATCTATAGCACTGGGCAAACCCTTTTCTGTAGAATCCTTGAATACCTAACCCTTGGGGAACATAAACATAAACATAAACAAATTAAACCGACGAGATCTATTGCCGCGCATTTGTGTTCGGGTTGCCAAGTAAATACACATTTCTTTCTGGTTAAGAATTTGGGGATTTAAGCACTGCAACATTCTTCAGACCAAAGTATAACCTCCCAGCTGCAACATTATTTGAGACCTATTCCATTAGATTCATCTTTTCTCCCTTATCACATTCATCCATATCATTTTTCTGCAAAATTTCTGACCCCGCCCGCTCCCTTTTCAGTTCACCCATCCTCATGGCCCATACCTGTAGCCAAGAACTAGAGTCTCACTTCAACACCTTGCAATCTGGTTTCCTCGAGATCCAACAAGAAGTGCAACAACTCAGTGCTACTATTGCCTCCCGTGATGCATCCATCAATGCATCCGTAAATGCAGCCGTGCAGTCCGCAATGGCAGAAGTCAAACATGAACTGACCACCCAGCTTGAATCTGTCTTTGCATCACTCTGCACCAAACTCAAGATCCCTACCGATGACTCTTTTCCGGATGCACATACAAAGATTGAAGGTGAAACTTCTTCCCATTCCTTTCAGCCCCATCACTTTCAACGGGACATATGCCTTCCGCGGATGGATGTAACCAAATTTGATGGCTCAGAACCCACTGGTTGGGTCACCCAAATAGAACATTATTTCTCTCTCTACAACATTATATATGACTTGGCCAAACTCTGGCATGGTGTGCTCCATCTAGATCAAGAACGCTGGTAATGGTGGCAATGGAGAAAAACTTCCCGTCAAGGGTATATTGCTTGGACCCAATTTGTGACTGAGCTTTATGAACGCTTTGACACTGACACCAACCATTTGGGCCGTTTGAAAAAATTGAAGCAATCAGGCACAGTAGAAGACTTCATAGCTGCATTTGAGCACCTAGCTTTTCGAACAGAGGGCATGACTGATGCTTTCTTTCGAGAGTGTTTTATCAGTGGCCTCAAGGAGGATATTCGGGCCCATGTCCTCATGGCTCGACCTACGACTTGGGTGGAGGCTACTAAAAAAGCTAAAGAAGCACAACAAATTGTTTCCTCTCAAAACTGTAAGCCTTCCTTTATCCCTCGCCCTAAACCAGTAAACCCCACTACTCCCTCCGCCCCATTAAAGATCCAAAAATTGACTAGGGCTGAAATGGATGAACGCCAACTCAAAGGCCTCTATTATAATTGTGATGAAAAATATTTCCCAGGCCACAAATGTAAGGAACAATATCTTTTTATGGCCATATCTGAGGATATTCCCGAAGAGGATGTTAACACTCCCCTTGTGCCCGAGTCACCAGAAATTACTGACATAAACCCTCCCTCCGACCCTTCCGAAGTGGAACCGATCATTTTCCTCAATGCTCTCACTGACTTCTCTGCCTCCCAAACCCTCAAGTTAATCGGTTACATCAAGCACCGAAAGGTCATCATTTTGGTTGATAGTGGCAACACCCACAATTTTATTCATCGTCGCATTGCCCAAGAAACCCATTGCTACATCCATGCTGTCAAAAATTTCCAAATCATGATTACCAATGGTGGTTCTATGAAATGTGGCAGGAACTGTGAAAATGTGCGTCTTCAAATCGGTGACTACCACCTAAAATCCCATATGTTTGCTATTGAAATGGGCGATTGCGACATTGTGTTGGGTGCAGACTGGCTAAGGACTTTGGGTCCCATTCTCATGTATTTTCATAACTTAACCATGCAATTCAACCAAGGAGGCCACCAATATAAATTCCAAGGCATCATGGCTGGTTCATCTGAGGTCATCAGTTCTCATCGCATGGAAAAACTGCTCAAAAAAGGTCATTCTGGTGTCATTGCCCAACTCCACGCCATACAAGCCACAGAGACACCCCCAGTGCCCCAAGACCTCCAAGCCCTCCTTTCTAAACATCAAACAGTATTTTCCACTCCCCAAGGACTCTCTCCTTCCCGCGATGTTCATGATCATTCCATTCCCCTTGTCCCAGGAAGCCTTCCCCCCAATATACGTCCATATCGCCACCCCTTTGCACAAAAAAAAAATTGAAAAAATGGTCCAGGAACTCCTTATTGCCGGCATCATCCATCCTAGTACAAGCCCTTACTCCTCTCTGGTTGTCATGGTACTGAAGAAAAAAGGTTCTTGGAGAATGTGTCCTGACTTCCGTGCTCTCAACAAATTGACCATCAAAGACAAATTTCCCATTCCTGTCATTGATGACCTCCTGGATGAATTGAGTGATGCCCAATTATTTACCAAACTTGATCTTCGCTCGGGCTATCACCAGATACGTATGAAAGAGGCCGACATTCCCAAGACCACCTTTCACACTCATGAGGGACACTATGAGTTTTTGGTCATGCCCTTTGGTTTGTGTAACGCCCCCTCCACCTTCCAGAGCCTCATGAACCATGTCTTCCACCCTTTTCTCCATCATTTTTTCTTAGTTTTCTTTGATGATATCCTCATCTATAGAAAAACCTGGACATACCATCTTACTCATGTGGATCAAGTTCTCTGCCTACTCTCTCAACACCAACTTTTCCTAAAATAGTCCAAATGTGCTTTTGGTGCCTCAGAAGTAGAATACTTGGGTCATCTGGTGGGAAAGGATGGCATTAGGGTGGACCCGAAAAAGATTGAAGCTATGCAAGATTGGCTGCACCCAAAGACTCTCAAAAGCTTGCATGGATTTTTGGGCCTCACAGGGTATTATCGCAAGTTCGTTAAGAACTACGGAAAGATTGCAGCACCTCTCACGACTCTCCTAAAAAAGAACTCTTTCACTTGGACTCCAGCCGCTGCTCAAGATTTTGAAACCTTGAAGACGACCATGTGCACCACTCCAGTTTTGGCCCTTCCTGACTTCACAAAGACCTTTGTGTTGGAATGTGATGCCTCAGGGAAAGGAATCGACACTGTCCTTATGCAAGAGGATCAAACTTTGGCCTTCACTAGCAAGCAATTGTCTGAAAGGAATCTGGGCAAACCTTTTTATGAAAAAGAAATGTTGGCGATTCTGCATGTCGTTGATTTGTGGCATCCTTATCTCTTGGGGCAATGCTTCCAAATTAAGACCGACCATCAAAGCCTCAAGTACTTTTTGGAACAACGTATTTCCTCCCAGGAACAACAAAAATGGGTGACTAAGCTCTTTGGATATGATTATGAGATCATTTACAAGAAGGGCAAAGACAATGTCATGGCGGATGCACTGTCCCGAAAATATGAAGATGAAGAATCCCTTTTTTCTCTTTCTGTGCACCAGGAATGGCTTCAAGATCCCAAAAGTTTGCATCTGATCCAACAACTGCAGAACAAGGCTCCGGATCCCCTAGGGTACTCCTGGCTCTAGGATGAGCTTCGATACAAAGGCCGCTTATATTTAAGTAAACAATCCAAGCTCAAATCCACGGTGCTTTCTGAACTTCATGCTACACCCACAGCTGGGCACTCAAGGTTCACCAAAACATATGACCGAGTCAAACGTTCTTTTTTCTGGGATGGTATGAAACATGACATCCATAAGTTTGTCGCTGAATGTGAGGTGTGTCAACACAACAAGGGAGAAACAGTCAAATCTCCAGGCACCCTCCAACTTCTTTCGATTCCCCCTGCTATTTGGAAGGATATCTCTATGGACTTTATTACAGGCTTACCCAAATCGGGGAATAAATCAGTCATAATGGTGGTGGTGGATCGCCTTTCCAAGTATGCTCATTTTTGCACTCTTCACCACCCATTTACTACATCCACGATGGCTCAAATTTTCATGGACCAGGTCTTCAAGCTTCATGGCATGCCGCACTCTATTGTTTCTAATCAAGACCCAACTTTCACAAGAAATTTTTGGCAAGAACTATTTAAGCTACAAGGCACACAATTGCATCTCAACTCAACTTATCATCCCTAGACGGATGGTCAAATGGAAGTTGTCAACAAGTGTTTGGAAACATATCTGAGGTGCTTTGCCTCTGAAAAACAACACCAGTGGGCTCAATGGTTACCCCTCGCCGAATGGTGGTACAACACTACATACCAT
>ML838473.1:0-12823 GCA_009831015.1 Picea engelmannii | reverse complement strand
AAAACAACACCAGTGGGCTCAATGGTTACCCCTCGCCGAATGGTGGTACAACACTACATACCATACAACCACTCGCATGACTCCTTTTGAAGCGGTATATGGACAGAAGCCACCTTCAATTCTCTCATACTTACCAGGTACCTCGAAGGTCCAAGTGGTTGACTAAACACTTACAATTCGAGAGGATATCCTTCGTACCCTTAAAGAGAACTTGGTCATGGCACATAATAGAATGAAGCAACAAGAAGATCAAGGTCACTCTGAACGTCAATTTGCAGAAGGGGATCAGGTGTTTCTGAGACTGCAACCATATAAACAAACTTCCCTCAAGGCCGAGCATTTTCAGAAGCTAGCACCCAAATTTTATGGCCCTTACACAGTTCTCAAGCATGTGGGACAAGTCGCATATCAGTTAGCTCTGCCCAGTTAGTCGAAGCTACATCCTATTTTTCATGTTTCATGGTTGAAGAAGGTGATTGGAACCAGGTGCCAAATTCAAACCAACCTTCCAGAGTTAGCTGAAGAAGGATCCATTTGGCTACAGCCAGAAGAATTTTTGGACCAACGTGAGCGTAGCCTGCATTAGAGAACCATCAAGGAAGTGCTAGTACAGTGGAAAGATATGACTCCAGCAGATGCCACTTGGGAACCAGCTACCATTTTGTAGCAGTTTCCACATCTCAAGCCTTGAGG
Source organism: Picea engelmannii (assembly GCA_009831015.1). Lineage (NCBI taxonomy): Eukaryota > Viridiplantae > Streptophyta > Pinopsida > Pinales > Pinaceae > Picea > Picea engelmannii. The sequence goes on along the minus strand of ML838473.1, from coordinate 12,130 downwards.
ACAAGGCTGCTTTTAAGGGGGCGGACATGTTAAGGTCCTAACCCGCACATAGGTAGATCAATGTATTCGGATGTAATAAAGGTCAATGTTAATAAGGCCTTTCAATAAAATAGAATAAGGTGGATGTAAGAAGACCTAATAGAAGCTTCCGCTTCTAGAAGGATCTTCCTCTAGATGCTTCTCTTAATAGACATATTTAGTATAAATAAGGGTCGAGGATATGAAAACCTTAGCTTGGAGATTATTGTAACAGAGCGCTGCTCGATTGGAGGTTGCCCCCTCGAAGAGGCCAGTGAACATTTCTTTCTGAGTCAAAGTGCTATTTCTATTGCTATTCTTATATCATTTCAGTGTTACTGTGAAGATTATGTTGGATATTTTACTATTATTCTGCCATTTCTAGCATTTTATTTCTATTCTGCATATTTTATATATCTGATATCTTGCAGAGTAGGATAGTATAGGACTTGTACCCGAACTAGGCATACCGTATGAGAATGGAGGGCCTGTCGCACTAGGTGTGAAAGGGGCTGTGGCCATCGCCAAAGACGGGTTCAGACCACTGTGCGAAGTAGTTGCGGTCGAGACCATGGTGGCTCAGACCGATGATGGTAGGTTAGGAGATGACTCTCCTGTGGTGATAACCGTGGTGGGAATTGAAGAATTCCCATAAGAAGTAACAACATTTGTTTCCATTGCTGTGTGCGACATTGTCTGGCGCTCGTGAAATTGAATTGGTACAATAAAAGGTGCCAAGAGATTAGTGGTTGGGGTTTCAACCGAGCCAAGAGCGGTTGCTTCAAGGTCCAAAATGGTCGATTCCTCCTGGGTTTTTTTTGGCACAATGGTTTGTAACCCGGTCGCTTCAAAAGACCCTTGTTGGTCTAGCTTCCGCCTTAAAGGTGGCGGGGGTGGCTCCAGTATAACCGACGACAGGCCCAAAAGCCTTCGTGACCGGCGGAGCTCAAGATCCTCCACTGCGTGAGAATATCCAAGATACTCTAAGGTAGTCTAAACGCTCAAAAGTAACACACACTAAGAAAAAAGTCCCTAGAAGATAAGACAAGCAAACACTAAATTAATTGGAAGAATAGTTACAACAACGAACACTAGAGCAACTTACCGGTGCAAGTGCAACTCGAACATGGAAGCACCCTCTGGGTATACTTTGCAAATCATGGCCTGAGGTCTGTCCTAGGTACCATGGTATACCCCCGCAGTCACCTGTGTATGTCCCTAACGAAGATTGGCAACTAGGTTGCCAGCACGTGAACAGTCACCAGGTGGGTACAGTCGAAAGTCAGGTAGACCACAATGAGCATGGTATCGAGCCCGAAACTTGTCAAGGGTATCGAGAGAAAATGGTATGGAAGACAACTGAGGACCTCGAATGGATTCGAGACCCATGAAGCCCCGTGGAAAATGCAAACGATGGAATCCCAAAACAAGCCCTCTATATGTGTTCTCCACTACTATTGGTCCGACTTTGGAGGGGTTATCTCCGCTACCTTTCCGCATGCGACCTCATGTTTATCCCCTGTGTTAGAGGGGGATACCGGATAACTTCCACGAAACTGGACTTAGACACTCCCTATCTCAGACTCCAATGTTTGATTTTAAATGTCCTTGAAGAGTTTCCTCTCCAACCTAATCCAAGGCCCTAGTCCTGAACTAGTTTGTGAACCCTACAAACATAAAGGTCAAGTAGATTTTAAATTTAGCGTTACTTTTATGGATTTGTCTTACATCAAGGGGTATGAGGGTGAAACTGATGATGTGTAAAAGACGAAAGCAAAAAATGAATAAAAAATCTGGAAACAAAACTTTTATTGAATGCAAAATTTCGACAACTTTTCAAAAAATATTTTTAATTTTTCTTAGATTTTGGACAGCAAACTCAAAGGAATTTCACTCGACTACGAGCTACTTATGATCTAAGTGAACTGCAAAAACTTATGAAATAAATACTTTTTCCTAGCTAATGATGCAGAAACACACTCTTCAACCAAAGAAGAAAATGAAAAGAGAGATTATTTATTTATTTATTTAAGTGCTAGTAAAGCAAGAAAGGGAAGATATCGACAAGCAAAAAACCAAGAAAAGAAATTCTGGCTTAAATCGTAGATCGCAAAGAATCAGATTAAAACAAATCACACAATATCAATTGTAAAAACAATGACTCTCACACTTGTCTAAAAACCAAAATTTTTATTTTTTATTTTTCTACCAAAGTTTTAAATGAGAAAAAGCAAGCTAAGGGTAAAATTAATCCTAAGCTACTGTCTGTTCAAACAGAGATTCAAACACCTGAGAGGAATACTTCTTATCAAAGGAGAGGATGACTACCTCACCCTCAACAAAAGGTAGCCTGCACAAGCATGCGACTGTTACTCAAACAACACGCGTGTGAACGCGCGCTGAACAGAAATAGAGGGCGTGTACACGCAGGCTGACCTTGTACAGGCCATGTGTATATCTAAACTCTAAGAAAAAATGAAAACAGACAAACCAATACCAGGAAGAGACCACTGATATTGATAACCAAGATCCCTTGAAGGCTTGGATACTTTTTCTAACAGAAAAACAAATAATGCAAGGAAAAAATAATAAGGCAAAAACAATCTGAGATAGGACTGCTAGCAAACAAGACTCAGACAGAATTCCAAAAAACTCCCTGAGAATGTGTGATTCTGACAGGGAAGAGGAGGACTGCCTCTGAGGTTCTCTGAACTCTACACGCTACTGCTACCTCTACAGCTAGCGTTCACACATGGGTTGTAAGAGGATAGGGCACAGGTACACGCGTGAAGACCTTGTGCAGGCCACGTGTACCTCTGTGGGTCCCGAAAAACACAGTCAAGAAAAATTCAGGGAAAGATGGTATGGAAAACCAGACTCCCTGCTAGCTCAGACCTTACAGAAATGAAAAGAAAAGATAGGCAAGAAAAACTAGTCTTTAAACTACCCAAAAACTAAAGAAAAATTCCAGGAACCCTAGAGAGTTATCCCCAGTACGGTCACCAATTCTGTTGTTGGGGAAAACACCCTACAGACTAGCAAATAGAGTTCAGACTTTGCATGCAGATATGACCGAATAGAAATTACTTTCTACCTTCATCCCTAGATTTAAATCCCCTTTTCTTAGTAAATGCATGGAAAGATCAACCTACCTCATTACCGACGTTTGATGTTGATCCTCTGTTGTGCTTGATTACTTGTTCGCAATACTCCTTCCAAAGCTGACCTGCATTCAAGACGAGCAACAACTATGCATGCATACTACTTATATACTAACGGGTTAGAAATCAATCATAAACTAATCAAACCATAAAAAGTTCATGAATTGGGACGGGAAAAGAATTCTCTTTATTACTTAAAATGAGTCAACTTACAAAAGTTGAGACCGACCACCACTCCTTGAACCTGATCCTGGGCTCCTCTTCTTCTATCCTTCAACTGCTTTGCTTCGAATCTCCTTTGGCATTAGGAAAGGCTAAAGGGTTGGGACAATGGAATACGTAAATGGACAGAGTTTCTTTGCTATATTTTTCCTTTTTCCAAATGGTATCCCTACCCCTTCTTTTATAGGCTAGAAGGAGCTAGGTATTTGGACGAACCCTTGGCCATGCATGGTCGGGAGTTTCAGTTAACTCACCCATATCTTTTTGTTCCGTCGGCAACTTTCCTTTTTTCATGCTTTTGTTGGTCCACACAGGCTGTTTTGGGTCAGCCAGTGTGTACACGCGTGCAGTAATGGGTTAGGGCACGTGGGCCTTTACAAAAGAGGATTTTCAAAGAGTTGCTCAGTAGTGTTTTTGGCAAAGAAAGGATATGAGTTGGCCCGATGCCAGGTAAGCATGTGTGGTGCATTTTAGGGTTATGTACTCACCTTGAGACAATGTCAATTTGCGATTTTTCTTGTCTCTTGTTATTCTCATACTAAGGATTTTCTTTGCAACACCCAAATCCTTAATCACAAATGAATTAACTAATTTCTTCTTGAGAACATTTATATCCTACATATTAGACCCTGCAACAAGCATGTTATCTACATTAAATAGTAAGCTAATATAACTTCCATTTTCTAGCCTTTTAAAATAAACATAGTGATCAGAATGACATATACTATAACCTTGTTTTGTCATAAACATGTCAAACTTCAAATACCATTGCCTTGGAACTTGATTTAGGCCATAAAATCTCTTCTTCAACTTGCATACCAAATTTTCCTTCCCTTTGACCTCATACCCCTGTGGTTGCTGCATATAAATCTCTTCCTCCAAATCCTCACAGAGAAAAGTTGTGTTTACATATAATGGTTCAAGACGTAAATCTTCTACAACCACAAGACTTAAAATAGTCCTAATTGAAGTCATATTAACAACATGAGAAAATATTTCATCAAAATATTTACCTTTCTTTTGTGCAAACCCCTTTACAACAAGTCTAGCCTTGTGCCACTTTTTTTCTCTATCTTCTTCCTTCAACTTGTAAACCCATTTGTTCTACAATTCTCTTTTTCGTATAGGCAAGTGAACCAAGTCCTAAGTCTAATTATTTACCAAGGAATCCATTTCCTCTTTCATTCTTTGCTCCCACTTCTTTTTAGTGTCTACCTGCATTGCCTCTTCATAACATTCCGGTTCAGCAGAATAAGTCAACAATAAATAATACAATGAAGGAGAGTATCGTTCAGGGGGTCTACTTAACCTCATAGATCTTCTAAAAACACTTGTAGGAGTTTGAGGTACCTGTTGCTCCTGTTGTTATACATTTTGATTTTATGGTACTTTTGGAATTTCTTTTTCAATGATCTCATCAAGCACCATGTATTCTGGTTTTTATTTTTTTTGTTTCTTTCCCTGCAACTTCTCTTTGTACATGACCTTATCATTGAATATAACATCTCTAATATTAATGATTTTGTGATTTTCATAATCCCATAAGTGATACCAAAATCATTAACACTGTATCCAATAAAGGTACACTTCTTGGATTTTGCCTCAAGCTTTGTTCTATTTTCTTTATCAATATGGACAAATGCTTCACAACCGAAAGTCTTAAAAAACAATTGTTTACCTTTTACCTGTCCATTCCTCCAATGGAATTCCACCATCCAAAGAGCTTGAAGGTCCTACGTTTATTAAGTAAACAACAATATCTACAACATCTGCCCATAACTGGAAGGGCAACCCAACATGCAATCTCATACTCTTTGCATGCTCCATGATTGTCTTGTTCATCCTTTCTGATACACCATTTTATTGTGGTGTTCCTAGAACTATTTTCTCTCTACGAATCCCATGGTATAAACAATAATCATCAAACTCCTTGCTGCAATATTCACCTCCATTGTTTGATCTGAGACACTTCAACATTTTTCCTGTCTCATTCTCAACCAAAGCTTTCCATTTCTTAACAGCATCAAAAACATCAGATTTTTGTCAAATACAATAAACCCAAGTTTTTCTAGTTGCATCATCAACAAAAGTAACATAATAATGAGAGACACCAAGAGATGATACATGAGTTGGTCCCCATACATCTGTATGAAAATGCTCCAACCTTTCACTCTTCTTTTCTTTTCCGACTACGAGAAATCTGACTCTCTTTTGTTTTCCATAAACACAATGCTCATGGAAATCCAAATGAATTTGTTTAAGATTTGGAAACAAATTTCTTTTGTGAAGCATCTGCATCCCCTTCTTACTCATGTTTCCAAGCCTATGATGCCACAGTGTTGTATCGATTCCTATAGAATCTAAAGAGATAGAAGAGTCAATATTATCAGTACATAAATACAATGTACCTACCTTCTCTCATTTTGCTATCATTAATGATCCTTTGGTGACCTTCCATGCCTTATATGTAAATATAGATATACAACCTTCACTTTCCAACTGCACTGTTGAAATTAAATTTTTCCTTAGATCTGGAACATGTCTTACCTCTTTAAACAACCATTGGTTTCCATTCTTTTGCTTTATTTGTATTTTACCCATTCCAACAATTTTGCATGCTACATCATCACCCAAATGAACTTGTCCAAAATCACCTTCAACACAATCTAGAAAATGTTTCCTATGGGGTGTGGCATGAAATGAAGCCCCTGAATCTACTACCCAAGACTCATAAATATTATTTATAGAAAGAATCAAAGCATCTTGTAACACATCACCTGTTACATTTTCTTCTTTATTTTTCTCATGTTGTCCATCTCTTTGTTTCTTTGGAGCTCTGCAGTCTTTCTTCATATGTCCTTTCTTCCCACAATTTCAACACTCTATCTTTCCCAGTTTGGATTTGGATCTTCCCTTCCTATAATTCCCATGGTTCCCTAAGCCCTTTCCTCTATCCTTTTATCTTCCCTTGTTCTCCATCTTTAATGCATTACCTGATGTCTTACCTGTTATTTTCCATCGCATTTCCTCGCTAAGGATAACACCAACAACATCATCAAATTTTAAAGTGTTTGAAACAGAGACATAGTTACTTACAACCATGACCAAACCATTCCATATTTATGGAAATGAGCACACGATTAGAAGGGCCCTGACTTCATCATCAAAGTCCACTTTTACAGAACTTAGCTGATTAGTAACCGTATTAAATTCATTTAAATGGTTTGCAACGGACCCACCTTCTGACATCTTCATATTAAATAATTGCTTCAATATAAATACCTTATTGGATGCTAATGGTTTTCATACAGTTTATCCAATGCATCCATCAGCTCCTTCATTGTCTTTTCTTTTAAAATATTGAAATCTATTGACGCTGCCAGGCTCAGCCGTATTGTTCCTAGTGCCTTTTTGTCAAGAACCTCCCATTCTTCATCCTTCATGTCCATTGAATTCTTTTCTATTCCACCCAATGGTAGGAATATATCCTTCTGATATAAATAATCTTCAATATGCATCTTCCATAACTGTTAGTTTTGGCTATTAAATTTATTGACCCTAAACTTTCCATCTTCCGCCATTGCTTCCGCTCAAACTAAGAACCCTCTTTTCTTGCGAGTTACCTTTCGCTTTGATACTAGTTGTTAGAAAAACAAGATCACAGAGAAATAAAATAAAACAAATGCAGAAATAAAACACAGAAATACACAATACAATAGAGACACAAATATACGTGATTCACTCAGTGTCGGCTACATCCACTAGAGAAATTGACAGGTCCTTCCTTATTATTATCCAACAAAATGAAGGGATACAACCTACAACATACTCGCTATAACTTCCTCTTTTTTATCTCACTGTCTCCTCTCTCAAAATACAATATTCGTGATATTACACAACCACAATATAATTCCCTCAAAAAATAAGGTTACCTTCTAAGGAAAAAACCCCTAAAAAATAACTTCTACTATCAGATTTGCGACCATATAATGAACGATCCACATTGACTATGAAATTACAATATTTTACAATGCAAATTTTCCCAATATTTTTCTTCGGAGGTGTTTCCCCCAAATCCCCCGCTAGGGGGGGGCTACAAAAATTCTCGCCACCCCCCCTGGACTTCCCTGGTGACAGTTGTGGGGGGGAAATCCCCCCCACAACCCCTTTTTAGGGAATGGAGTCCAAGCACGACTAAAACAAACATTTGAATTAGGAAGATTACCAGGTTCCATAACCAACACCTTTTGCATAAGATACTTTACATTCTCTACTTGCCATTCTTCATGGATTGATGTTGATGATGCCAATACTTGATTCTTAGTCTGCAACTTCCTTCCAACTCATGAAAAATATCTCTATGGAATTCCTCATGACATAACAATTGATATTGTAATTTTTTCTTCTCTTCCTCGAGAGTTTTCAATTGCATCCTCAATTCAAAATTCTCATTTTGAATATTTTGGTTAATGTTCTTCTGTAGCCTTAACTTCATGAGTGATTTAATCATTTTTTCCTCTCAACAAGAGTCTTAAAAACCTTCACCAAATTAAGTCTTGGACCTCATCACATTAACAACGTGCAAATACACGTCAAAACTAGCTCTGATACCACTTGATCCGAAAATACTTAGATACCACTTATTCCTTTAAGTTATACATGTTAATATCCAACTTGATTCATAATTAATTTATTGATCGTATTGAGGTGATTTGAAAAAAAAATGATGTTGTGCTTCTTATAAAAAATCTCATAAACTGATGATTAATATGAAGAATTATGAGATAACACAATAGAAAATAAAAGAACTCAAATTATACAATATTGATGACATAGTTTACTTCATCTTCAAGTCCCCTTCAAACAGTGAGATTGCTTCTCATAATCCCAAAATGTCATATTTCATTACAATATGGACTTACAAAATCCAATTTGAAGGAATCTCTTTAATTTCATTGCTCAAACTCAAAAAAGGAGTTTACCATTGAATTCCTTATGATTTTTTGAGAAAAATGAGTATAAATTCGACCATATTCTAAACTGGCTCAATTTTTCCCTCTTTACACGCCAAATGATGCACTATGGCACTCATTAATGAAAATATGGACTAAGACTTTTACAAATGACCTCTTAGCACAAAAATAACATCACCATTGAAATCCTCTCAAAAAAACAAGAAAAATGAATATAAACATGCTTATGTTTGGACAATATACCTCATGACATGCATTTATATGCAACACATAAATTTGGATTTACATGACACACATTTATATGCATCTGTACCTCTTTCTTAGGATCTGTGCATCCTCGAACTATGTTCCTGTTTCAGGATCCACGTCGGTCTGGGAATGTGTTCCTGTCTCAAGATCTGTGCCCATAAATAGAGCGTGGGCCCCCAACCATACCCCACATGGTTAGCTGACATAGGCATTATATTAAATATAATATAATCCATTTGTTATAAAAAACCCAATATGTGGTATGTTGGTTAGCGGAACTTATGTTAAGTCATTGGAATAAATAATGTTCCTCCTAGATTCCTTGGGAGGTTGGCGGTGTTCGACAATGCATATATTCCAATAGAGGATGAACACCTTTAGTAACCACTCACACAACTAGATCAAAGATCAACACACCAATATTTTGACATGGTAAAACCCTTACGGGGAAACATCCACGACCCCAACCAATGTGGCCACCTGGAAAAAATTATTAATGTAAAAGAAAAATATTAAAAAGAGATTTACAAGAGAGTTTCTCACAATCGATCATCGAAAAATGAGCCTCCATGCTCTTTAAATAGAGATCATGGACCAATCGGGTGTTAAGCCACATATCAATGTAGCTATTAATATTGAGGAGAATATGAACTGTCTGATCACTTTATGTTGAGAATGCATACTAATGCATACTAACTACAAATGCATACTAAAGAAACACACTTTTACCCAATGACACATTAGACCAAGTAGATCTTAACTAACTCCTAAGTGTCTAAATATCCTAACATCCCCCCTTAAGAACAACTTGGGATAGGATTGAAGGATTTACAATAGTGACACAATAGGAGAAGGAAGGAGGCATTAGAGCCTATCCCCCCTTAATGAAAACTTCCTGAACACCTAACATAGATTGAAGCTTGGAAAACTTCACTTCTGGAAGAGACCTTGTGAAAATGTCCGTAACTTGATATTTTGTAGGGAAAAAGAGCACTTTGATAACTTGATCGTGGATGAGATTTTTGATGAAGTGCATGTGTAGCTCGATGTGTTTTTTACGTTGATGTTGAACTAGTTCTTTGGAAATATTGATGTCACTTTGATTGTTGCACCAAAGGCTGGTCGGATGATGCTACTAGAATCCAAAATCTAAAAGGATTTGTCAAAGCCACAAGACTTCTTGAATTACATTTACTGCTACCTGGTACTCTAATTTTGTTGAATAAACTGAAATAGCTTATTGTTTCTTACAGGCCCAAGTGACAGGTCCTGAACCAAGGCTGAAAACATAACCTGCAGTAGACTTCCAATCATTAGGGTTTCTGGCCCAATCTAAATCAGTGAAACCAACCAATAAAGGATCCCCCCCTGAACTGTAATGTATCCCGAACTGAACTATACCTCGAACATACCGAAGTATACTTTTAGTTGCTTTCTAATGGATTTCATGGGGTGTTTTCATATATTGGGCAACAATACCAACAAAAAATGAAATATTAGGATGGGTATGAGTCAAGTATAAGAGGATACCAACTAAATGACAATACAAAGTGGCATCAACTTCGGGAGAAGTGTAGGTGGTAGCAAGCTTGAATCCAGACTGGAAGGGAGAAAGGGATAGATTACAATATTCCATGTGGAAGCGACGAAGAAGGTCACACACATACTTATACTAGGAAAGAAAAAATCCTTGATTGATTTTCAAAACTTTGAGGCCAAGGATATAGTGCAAAAAACCTAAGTCTGTCATTTCAAATTTCTTCTTAAGGATGTTTTTTTTGAGTCACTACAGGTAAGGATAATTTCATCAACATAAATGACACAAATTATGATATGGCTTCCTACTTTCTTGGTATAGACATTAGGATTACAATGGCATCTAGAGAATCTAGTGTCAATAAGAAAGTTGTCCATTTTGGCATACCAAGCTTGGGGAGCTTTCTTAAGACCATAAAGAGATTTCTTAAGGAGACAAACAAGGCTAGAGTCATTCTAGACATAGATAAGAGGTTGTTCCATGTAGATTTCTTCTTTCAAATGCCCATGCAAGAAGGCATATTTAACATCCATCTGATGGACCTTCCCTTTATGTGAGACGACAAAGGAAAGAACAAGGTGGATGGAATTCATTTTTGCTATAGGGGAAAAGGTTTCATTATAGTCAATTCCTTCAACTTGGGAAAATCCTTTGGAAACTAGCCGACCCTTTTTTCTTTCAACACTTCCATATGATGCATACTTAGTTCTATAGACCCATTTACATATCACAAGTTTTCTTCCTTTTGGAAGAGGTACAAGATCCCAAATATTGTTTGCCATTAAAGATTGATACTCTTCATTCATTGTTGTCTCCCAATATGGATGACATGAAGCTTCTACAAATTTATTTGGATCATGAGTCTCTAAAACTTGATCCAAAAGAGAAGAGGCCTACTGAAACTGTGGACGTATCTGACGATGATCTGAAGGATCACCGACAAGATCACCAGTTGTTTCTCGTGTTGAACATACCTATCTAGGAAGCAATGGTGCTGGTGTTGGTTCAAGTTCAATGTAATCATCTGGAGGAAGATGAGCAGGTAGAGGTGGATTTTGATCCTCACTGTCATCATCTGAAGAAGAAACCAAAATAGGAACAGAAGAAGGCACAAATGCTGAAGATGTCTCGTAGGTTGAAGAAGGCACAATCATCGAACTAGGCCTGTAGGCCAAGAGATTTTCATCAAATTTAACTTCTCTTATAATAATAATTTCATTACAATGTGGTTGAAGAAGTATGTAACCTTTGACATCTTCAGAATAACCAACAAATATACAGTTCTCACTTTTAGGCTGCAATGCTTTCCTTTTCTCATCAAGAATGTGAGCCCATGCTATACTGCCAAATAAACAAAAGTGAGTTACATCTGGTTTAATTTTAGTTCATTCTTCTGGGAGTGCGATTTACTATGTAATTTTCACAGTTGATGGATTATGCCTAATACTTTATACTTAATCCCTTAGATTGGATCAAACAATTAGCCATTTTTTTTAATGTGTAGTTCTTTCTCTCAGCAACACCATTTTGTTGTGGTGTATATGGAACAATGTGTTGCATTTGGATGCCCTATGTAGTGCAGTAACTTGTAAAATTATTGTTCACATATTCACATCCATTATCTTATATTAACCTTTGAATTTGATGTCCATATTGATTTTCTACAAGGGCCTTGTAGGACAAAATCTTGTCAAAAACTTCACTCTTAAGTTTTAAGAAGTAAACCCAAGTACGCTTGGAAAAGTCATCAATGAAAGTTAAGAAATACTTGCACCCAGAAAAAGAAGGATAAGAGAGTGGACCACACAAGTCACTGTAAATAAGAAGCAAAGGGCCTGAGGTGTGCCAAGAGGCACATTTGTCAAAACTATCCCAATGATGTTTGTTGAGAACACAACCGACACAAGCACCATCTCTGCATGAAACAAGAGGAATACCAATCACCATTTGTTGATTACATAGTTGCTTCA
>ML838471.1:66691-95770 GCA_009831015.1 Picea engelmannii | reverse complement strand
AACCTCATCCACTTGTATTGTCTGGTTTGCTAAAGCTTACTCTGGGCCTACAAATACTGCAGTGGTTGGTGATCAGTATGGATAATGATTTCCTTTCCCATTAGGTAATACTTATACTTCTTAACATCTTGAACTAGGGCATAAAGTTCCTTATCATGCATAAGGTAGTTTAGGACTCCCCCATGAAATATTTCAAAATTATAGCATACCATTTTGCCTCCTTTCATCAAGATGGGTCCCATAGCATATCCACTTGCATCCATCTCCAATTTGAAAGGATTTTACAAGTTATTCAATGCAATATTTGGTGCTTAATTTATCTTCCATTTTGTCTCATCAAAATCTTTCTATTGATTTTTTTCCCGCTAGAAACTCTTACCACTTCCTGTTATGGCATGGAGTGGCACAACTATAGCTAAAAGGGATGCTATGAACTTATGTTGGTACTTCCATACCCAAAAAAAGCCCCTAAATTCAATGAAATTAGTAGGAGCTATCCACTTTAGGATGCCTCAATCTTTGCAGGATCTATCGTGAGTTCCCTTCCACAAATCACAATCCCCAAATACACCAATGATTGCTAAGAAAACTCACATTTCTTAATGTTGGCCAAAACTAATGATTTTTTAGAGTCTCTAACACCTACATAATATTTGATATGTTATCTTATTAGGTATATATATAAATCAATATGTCATCCAAATACACTATCACAAATGAATCTACATAGGGACCAATACATCATTCATTAATCGCATATATGTAGTTGGTGCATTACATAAACAAAAAGGCATCCCATGTGTCTTCTTATTTAATGCATACTTGTTGGTATCTTGATTTGAGATCAACCTTGGTGAAGTACTTGGCATGCTACAATTGATCTAACAAATCATTTATCTTGTGGAATGGATCACCATAACAATCTTTCCGACCTCCAATAATTTTCTTCTCAACACTGGTTCCAATTTAAATGATAATTGAAATCAATGCTTCAGTATTAATTGTAAGATTGAAGTTCTTCAAGGGTGTTATCACCATACAAAATTGGAGGATAAATTATTTTCTTAAATTTAATTATCATAATATTGGTTTTAACAATTTTAATGGTAAGCTAATAATGTTTGCAAAATTATTGGAAAACTTGGAGATTCTTGTGAAAAAATCATCAATAGTTCTAGCAATAATAATAATAATATCATGAGCATTTAAAAGAAGGATGACAATGAGAATAATATTATGAATAGTGTTGCAAACAAGGTGAAAAACATTGTCTATATAAGAAATGATAAACATTTATTGAACACATAAATACACAAAGTTATATAATGAGGGAAAGAATAACTTGATGCTACAAATAATAGAATGTCAAAATCATCCTCGGGTGGGTTGATGAGGGTGCAATGGCCAATATTGGTCCCTCCATTAACAATAGGTCATTGTCCCATTACAAGAAATACAATCCCTCCTTATGAAAATGCAAAGGAGGATGTCATCATCCAACGAGAGGAGGTGGATGGTGCCAATAATCCAAAGCATGAGAGTACATTAACAAATGTTTGATGCTTTCAATTCCATTCTTCTTTGGTATGTTTGGACCCGACACTAGAAACATAAACACATGGTGAACAAGAAGAGAAAAGGGATAAAGGTGATAGTGTTGGTTTGCTTCCACTCTCTGATTTACCTACATTTTTTTAAAGAATCCATGGATTAAACCCATCCAACTCTATTTTATGATGCCCCATTGAGAATAGGGATGCCATTATAAGAAGAGAAGCAATGAGCCTCATAAGGCATAAAAAAAATTCATGGAATGATCTAGATTTTATGAGAAGAATGAAATGAATACATATTATTAAAATATGTTTAACATAGAATAACAAAGATACAGTAAAATTGGTTTTCTATTCAATAAGGAAATAAGTTGAAACTGTAAAATGCAGTGGAAAACAAGATTGTTGGAATGGCGACAGTTTATCTCTGAGAAGAGATGTGATGGTTGTACTCATTCGTAAGTATATGATTACAATGAGGCTCTGAAGTCCTTTTTACAATAAACAGGAATGTCAAAAACCCTAGAAATCCAAAAACCTAACCCTAGGAGATGAAGCACCAAAAGTCATGTGGACCCCATTTGGGTAAGTTAGTACATCAACTTCCCGGGGTCGTACCTTTTGCATATGATCTTTATTTCAGGTGCATGATATTCCATTGGAAAGGTCTATCCAAGGAATACACATTTTGATTCTATCTATCAAAGGCCATTTCCTATTATGGTGAGCCCTAAAAACGTTGTTTAGGGCATCAAAATGACCCCGCAAGTTAGGGACCTGAAAACTAGGAAAAAAACTGCTGAACTCGAAAACTTCCAAAATGAACCAACTGGAATAGTTCGGAGGCCACCGACATCCATATGGATCAATAATACCCCCTTAGGAAGCAATGGTCTCCATTGCGCTGAGTTCCCCCATCAGATAAGGAAAATTCTGTTGAATTTGGCCCCGTGTGAGCCATTTTCCTTGGTGTAGGAGCTGCCCTGCCTTGAAAACTCGATAAAGTTGGATCCTTTGCTATCGGGTGCCCTTGATCTATGTGTCCACAATATGATCATTGGATTCCTATTGCATGCACTTAGTTTTGATATCTGTTGTTTTCAAATTCTCTGCTATCTCTGAGGTGTCCAATAATGGTGGTAAATATGGTCCAAGGAGAGCCATGTTGAAGACTGGGTGCAGGCCAAGGAAAGGGGGAATGTTGAGCAAAAAATAATTGTCACCCACAACCTTGGTGATGGTGTATGGCCCATACCGGAGTGGGAGAAGCTTTCGATGGGGCCCTGTAAGGCCTTCTTTCTGCAGGTGCAACCAAATGTTTTCACCCACCTGAAACTTATGTGGTGCCCAATGTTGATCATGGCACTGCTTGTATTTGGCATTGGACTTCTGTAAAATATCCTAAACCTGTTGGTGGATTTGTTGGATCTTCTCAATGAACTGGGTGGCTTTGTTAGCTTTTGGTGGAGTAGGGGATGAGTCAGCCAAGGTGGTCGCCAAGGGTAGTGCAACATCCATGGGGCCCAATGGTTGGAATCCCAACCCCACCTGAAAGGGGTTGTGGCCAGTTGAGCTATGCAAGGCTCGTTTGTAGCTATGTTGGACATAGGGAAGACTCTCATCCCATGTGCATGGGTGCTTGGAATTTTACATGCGCATGATATGTACAATCATCCGATTGACGACCTCAATTTGGCCATCTGTCTGGGGGTGGAAGGAAGTGTATTTCATGAGCTTGGTATCCAGTAGTGACCAGAGGCTCGACCAGAATGTGTTCAAGAACCCTCTTTCCCGATATAATATAATGGTTTTTGGGATCCAAAAGTGTACCCAGACACATTCAAAGAAGAGCTTGGCAGTGGCCTCTATGGTGATGTTCTTCTTGCAGGCAGCCATAATCACCATCTTGGAAAAGTGATCAAAAACCATAAAATCACAGTCATTGCCCCTCTTGGTGGATGAGAGGCCCGACATATAGTCCATTGAGATGGATTCCGATGGCTTGTTAGAAGTAGGAAGAGGGGTGTACAAGACCTATTTCTTAGTGGTTGTTTTGGTAATAACGCAGGTGGTGCAAGACCTAATATACTTGTCGACATCCTGTCGAAGTTTTAGCCAATAGAAATGTTTTTTCATCATTGCCACTCTCTTTTCGATGCCAAAGTGTCCTTCCACTCGAATGTTGTAAGATTCCCAAATTATCTTCACCCACTCGCTTGATGGAATGCAGAGATGGCCTAGATGACACAACAACCCATCCTGAAGATGGAAATTAGTGACCACTGAGTTTTCTCCCAACATTTGGTAGGTGGTGGAGAAGTCAGGGTCTATCTCATAGAGGTGGTGCCATCTAGAGGTCTCATGGTTGTAAGAGTCTAGCACTGTGGTGAGTTTCATGACTAGAGATCGACTGAGGAAATCAACAACTCGGTTGGTACTTCCTATTTTATACTTGATGTTGAGGTGGAACTGTTGTAAGTATGTGGACCACCTATGATGGCGGTCATTCTATAATTTGCCTTGGGTATTTATGAATTGTAGTGGCTTGTGATCAGTGTGGATGATTGTCTCCTTCCCCATTATGTAATGTCTCCACTGGCGGTAGGCTTGCACAATGGAGTACATTTCTTTTTCATAAGTAGGGTATTTACAGACAACATCTTATAGTGTCTCACTATGATACGCCACGAGGTGGCCGTGTTGAGTGAGAATGGTGCCCACAACATAGTCTGAAGCATATGTCTCAATCTCAAAGGGATGTTGCAGGTCTAGTAATGAAAGTATTGGGGATTTTATTTAGGTCCTGGTAATCAATGTAGAGTCACCAAGTCGTGTCTTTCTTCTGCACTAGTATGATTGGGATCCCACAAGGAGATAAGATGGGATGGATGTTCCCCTTGTGGAGAAGTTCTTGGATCTACCTCTTGATCTCCTCATTTTATAACAAAGAGTGGTAGTAGACCGGACCATTGGGTAGCGGTGCACCTAGAGTCAGATCAATGGGATGCTTGAGCTAGCAGTGCAAAGGTACCCCAGTAGGAGAGGAGAATATATATGAGTATTCTTCCATGACCTTATCCACTTTCTTTTGTTGTGTGGAAATATCGGTGGCGAAGGCCCTGGATGTGGCTAAGATATTTTTCTTACTCTGAGAGAGAATCAAGAAGAAGACAAATTGCCTAGTATGAGAGATGACCTTCCTACATTTCTTGGCAGAGATCAAGGAAGTAGCATTAGGAGAGACTACCTCGGGTATCTTGTACAATTTCCTATTCAAAGTAATAATAACACTATGAGGCCTAGACTCATATACAACATGAAATTTCCATAAATAAGGTTGGCTCAAAAGAACATTACAAACTTCGAGAGGAGAAACATCACACAATACCTCGTCTTTGAAGGGGTTGATGTCATACGACAGTCGACAATATTGGTTGACATGGAGATTGCTTCCTTAGTGGAGCCATCCAATGGTGTAGGGATGTGGGTGCGGTGTTTTCGGTAGGGCTAGCCACCTGATGACCTCTGCTGAGATGAGGTTCTTCTAGATACCGCTATCAATGATGAAGTGCAACGAGGTGCCTTTTACCCACATATGTGAATGGAAAAAGCACTCACCTTGTTTTGGCTCATCTGGTTCAACAGGTTGGAGCTTGGTGGTAGCAACGATGGCACTAGGTTCCACATTAATGATCTGTCTTCCCCTTTTTGGTTCTGACTCATATTTAGAACCCGCATCTGATTCATATTCTTTCACTTCAGACACCAACGACTACTTTGAGCGACAATCAATAGTTTTGTGCCAAGGGCTCTTATGGAAGTCATACCACTTCCTGGTATCCTTCTTTGTCTTTCTTGTGTCCTTCTTTACTTGTGGCTTGGACTGGTTTTCCTAATACTGTCCATATTTTCTCTGGCCTTTTTTTTGTAGGTTGGGGTTTCCCTTTCCTGGGTTTTACTGTGAGGGGTTCCCAGGCCCAAATTGTCATGACTTTTGTTTGAGCTTCTGCTTGATTTTGACAACATATCGATAGGATATGCCCAAGGATGAGATGTCCAAAAATTCCATTTCAGTTTGGATGTATCTATGTAGAGCACTACGATACTTGAGTGCCAAATGTCACTCTAAATCTTTGATACCTATCTTGGTGCGTAGGGTATGGAAGATATTTGTGAAATTTGGCACTGCTTGGTCTCTTTCTTGCCGCAGTGTGGTCCATTTGGTATACAAGTTTTCATAAATTCTGACAAGGTAGTATTGTTCATTAATAACATCCTTGAAGGATTCCTAGGTGGTCATGACTGTAAATTAAGGGCTTACTATGTTTCCTTTTGCTCAAAGAAAGTTTCCCACCAATCTTTGACATGGGGAACGACTTTGAGAAGCACAAAAGTAATTTTTTCTCTATTTGAAAATTTATGGATAGAAAAATACCCTTCTAGTAGGTTCAACCACTTGTCTACAACATCTGTGTCTATCTAACCTTCAAATATAATAGATTTTTACCTTGAAGGGGGTGGTGCCTCCGGTCGAGGAAGATGCATCGCTTGTTGGTAGTCACCGAAGGATTTACGCAAAACTATCCATCATCTCGTTCCTCTGTTGCATGAGGGATTCCTCGAGCATCATTTTGAAAGGATCTCTTGTCCTGTCATATTTATTTTATTTTTCCATGAGAGGTCGTTTGGGCGTGTGAGAGCTTTTGTCCTCAAGAGAAACAAGCTCGAGACCCAATTCTTTGTACCCTAACCTCATTGGGGACATGCATTAAGAAGACAAGGAGAATACTGATCTGATACCACTGATCCATATTTTATGAAAAGAACGAAATGAATACAGATTACTAAAATATGTTTAACACAAAATAACAGAGATACAGTAAAATTGGTTTTATATTCAATAAGGAAATAAGTTGAAACTGTAAAATGTAGCAGAAAATAAGCTTGCTGGAATGGTGGTGGATTATCTCTGAGAAGAGATGTGACAGTTGCACTCATTCATCGGAAGATTATTAAAATGAGGCTCTGAAGGCCTTTTTACAATAAATGAGAATGTCAAAAACCCTAGACATCCAAAAACCTAACCTTAGGAGATGAAACGCCAAAAGTCATGTGGGCCCTGTTTGGGTGAGTTAGTACATCAACTTCCCAGGGTCGTAATGTTTTCATGCGATCTTCATTTTAGGTGCACAATATCCCATTGGAAATGTCTATATGAGGTAATTTCCAACTATGGCTAGCCCTAAAAATGATGTTTAGAGCCTCAAAATGACCCCGCAAGTCAGGGACCTGAAAACTAGGAAAAAAACTACCAAACTCGAAAATTGCCAGAATGAACCAGTTGAAATTGGTGGGAGGCCACTGACATCCATATGGATAATGGAAGTAAGTCATTCTTAGAGGCCACCAATTGGATCTACTTCTAGGAATAAAAAATGTAGGATCAAAAGTAGTGGAGATTTAACAAGGATATCAAAGGAAATATTCATAGAAAATAATGAACTAAGTACAACTCTTGAAGGATAGAATAGAGTAGAAAAAAAAAATATCGTGACTCAGTAGTGGATGAAGAGGTGGGTAAACTAATCTAGACCTAGGGAATTCAAGGGTAGATGTAACACCTTGTTTCCCCAGATTGTAAATATAACTGGACTGGCCAAGGACTATGGCAAACTCATAAGTATGAATATGTGATGTAAATAGACCTGCAGGAAGAGGTCAATGAATGTGAATAATATTTTGAATTTATTGCAAGACTGCTAAGAGGGGATGTGCAGAAAAGAGACCACGATGGCGGTGGAAGGCACCTGAAAAATGTTGCGTTAACTTCCACCGAGAATTAAATACCATATTTGGACTCCACTGGCCTGGAGAACCAAAAGTGGCTCGCTGGCCCTGAAAGTCAATACCTCGTAGGATGGTAGGCAGATGGCTTGATGAGGGATGGGATGGTAGACCGCCCATACATAGAGCTGTCAGGCATGATCAGCGCGAGGGTAATCATGCCACACGCAACCTCATGAGAGGATAAGGCGTATGGCAGAGATCATTGAAAGGGGGCAGACGCGAGGGGAACTCTGGAAGTTTTACGCAGAGTGAGTGATAGCAGAGAGGAAGGATTGCAACCTTCACTTCTGGTCACTGGCAGACAGAGAGACGCAGTCTCAAAGCATTGTGGTCTCATCTCGGGGGTGGCTAGTGGTAAATCCTTTGGGAGTCACTGAGCCTATGGTTGGGTGGAAACAAACACCCCCCTCAGTAGTTGCACCCACTTTAGGTGTTATTTCTGATAAGTGATTTATGTATATATTGCATCTTGAAATTCATAGACTGTTATATGTATATATATGCTCATAGAACTGTCAAATTATGAATGATTTCTGTGAAATAATGTCTGTGCAGTGTTTGATGGGAATGGATAGATATATGCTCATATTAGAGGGAACCACGCATGATGTGCATGGATGGAGAAATTGCATTTATGACTAGATTGAACTGAGTTAGGTGTCTAGCTCATTTTCAGGAAGTTGTTTTCCCTTATCTGTCTTAGGGATACTCGATACAGATCTCTTCACAGAGAATTCCTCCTTAGAAAGGTTCGCAAGGGACCCAAAAAAAGGGACGGGAATGCATAAGTCTTAACAACTCTGTATAAAGAGGAACGACCCTCTTAAATTATGTAGTAATAGTGTAGGGATCAATATTGATCAACCGACGAGATCTTGTCGGAGAGTCGGCAGACATTCACGATCGTTAAATCGAAGGAATGAACGAAGGGTGTTAGTTGCCTTAATCCTTTTTCCTCCATCTTCGAGAATAGCGAGGAGGTCTGAGTCATAGATTCTTAGGCCCCATGAGAACATCTGGACCGTTGGTTTTCCATGTCCAAAGACCAGTAGAAAAGGGCACGGCATCGGGACCGATCTGAACCATCATATCTTAGCTAGGAAACCCGATAGCCGTTAGATCTATAGGGAGATAGACGAGGGTTAAGATCTCGTGAGCTCAGGGCTCGCAAGGTAGAAGTCCAAAAGTTGGATGCTTTAAGTCACAAGTGGCGAGGCTACGAGAGGATTTGAGCCGTCCATCTGAAGAGGACAAGTGGCAGAGATCCAGGGATCTCGCTACCTCGAAGATTCGTGGGGTAGAAGTCCAAAAGTTGGATGCTTTAAGTCACGAGTGGCGAGGCTACGAGAGGATCTGAGCCATCCATCCAAAGAGGACAGGTGGCAGAGATCCAGGGATCTCGCTACCTTGAAGATTCGCGAGGTAAAAGACTGAAGTTTAGAGGTTCTAAGTCGTGAAGCAGTGAAGTAGCGAGAGGATGTGACCCATCCATCTAGGGAGGACAGGTGGCGGAGATCGAGGAGATCTTGTGAACTCAGGATCTCGCAGGGTGAACACCCAAGTAGTTGGCGTTAAAAGTCACGAGACACGAGGTCGCAAAGCAGCGAAGTAGCGAGAGGTTGTGAGCTGTCCATCCGAAGAGGATAGGTGGCGGAGATCGAGGAGATCTCGTGAACTCGGGATCTCATAGGGTGAATGCCCAAGTAGTTGGCGTTAAAAGTCACGAGACACGAGGTCACGAAGTAGCGAAGTAGCGAGAGGTTGTGAGCCATCCATCCGGAAAGGACAGGTGGTGGAGATCGAGGAGATCTCAAGAACTCGGGATCTCGCAGGGTGAATGCCCAAGTAGTTGGCGTTAAAAGTCATGAGACACGAGGTCGCGAAGCAGCAAAGTAGCGAGAAGCTGTGAGCTGTCCATCCGAAGAGGATAGGTGGCGGAGATCGAGGAGATCTCGCGAACTTGGGATCTTGCAGTGTGAATGCCCAAGTAGTTGGCGTTAGAATTTGAGAGACATGAGGTCACGAAGTAGCGAAGTAGCGAGAGGCTGTGAGTCATCCATATAGGGAGGACAGGTGGCAGAGATTAGGGAGATCTCACGAACTTGTGAGTTCGCAGGGTGAGAGCCCAAGTATTGGGCATTTAAAGTCACGAGGTTGCGAGTAGCAAAATCCCTCGGGGGAAAGTCAACGAGTTGACTGAACATCGGATCTTGGGGATTCAAGAACCCAGTTTTCAACCTTTGAACTCGCGAAGTCATGAGCTCCGATTTCTCGATGAATCAAGGAAAGGGGATCGTGCGAAGAGAACTGTGGGAGCAAATGCCCCGATAGGTAAATAGAAGAACCTCGGAGTTCTTCAGGCGAGGAGAAGAAGACCCTGTGAGTGGACGTACCCGTGGTTGGTGCACCTGCATTAGACCATGGTTATGTACAAAGAATTGGGTAGGTAAATAGAATACCTGTGATTCAGGGATTTGCTTTTGCTGCTACTAGCTCCAGGGAGTCTCATTATTGAGAAATCAACCAAAAATTTTGATTGATGGTCATGGGTATGTTACAAATTGGTATCAAAGCATGGCTACAACACTCGGCCTGACTGGGCTCATGCACGAGGTGCACATAAACCTCGTTCAAAACACTCCTATGAGGAGTAAACCCCTGAATTAACTATCTTACCCAGGATTAAGAACTTGGAAAATGAAAACCCGACTGTATGTGCATGTGAAAGAGTTTTGAATTTATGTGCCCTTTGTAAAAATGAATTTAATCCTTAACTAATAGTCAGCGTTTGTCTTTTCACTCAAGTGGATGATCAACCGTGGGAATCTACAAACGCAGAAGAATGGTGACTCACCAAGAGGTGGGAGAAGGCTCCCACAACAGAGATGAAGAGTCAGATGAAAGAAGAGAAATAGGAACCCCTCAAGACTTAGATGAGATAGTGAGGAGTCTCAGGGCCGAATTGCAAAGTTGTAAGGCCGACAATGAGAGAATGATGAAGGAACAAGAAAAGCAAACTGAGATTAATGCAGTTCTACTGTAGAGCTTGTCCGACCTACAACGACAGATGCAGCATGGACTTGAGATGCATAATCGTAGTCGTGTCAGTGGTCACACTGAGAGAAGCACATCCAGAAAGGTCCACAATAGAGGTAAAGGACCAGTGCCAGACGATTCCACTGAGAAGAAAGATGGCGATTCAGAAGGCTCTTCCAGCATCAGGACCAGTTCCTATTCTCAAAAGAAAAAGAAGAAACAAAATACTTCTAAGAGTCATAAATTTGAGGAGTTCAAAAAGGCCAAACCTCCCTCCTTCGATGGAGAGATAAAGAAGGGAGAGGAAGCTGAGGCTTGGCTACTTGGAATGAAGAAATATTTTAGAGTCCATGATTTCTCAGAGAACCTGAAGGCCCGAGTGGCCACTTTCAATCTAAATGGAAAGGCTTCCATTTGGTGGGAAGACCTTAAGAATATGAAAGGAGTCCGCGAGGAGGACCTATCTTGGAAACGGTTTGAGAAGTACTTTCGGAAGAAGTATTTGTCGGAAAGGTATTTCGACGATAAGGCTAAAGAGTTCTATGAACTCAAAATGGGACAACTTACTATGGAGGAGTATGTTAACAAATTCCTTGACTTACTGAGATATGTCCCCTACATCAAAGCAGAGAAGGCAAAGGCCCAACACTTCATCAGTGGGATACCCAAAGAATACTGGAACCAAATCGAATTCGATGAGCCAAAGACCCTAGAAGACACTATACGAAAGACAACATATTGTCATGACCAATATGGGCCTCGGACAGAGTCTCGTGGAGACTGGAGACAAAAGAATGGTTCAAAATTTCAGAAGAAAGGGAGCAAATCCTCAGGATTTAAAAACTACAAGAAAAACCACAGAATGAACTTTCCAACCCGGAGTGTACTCCAACAGAACTTTCCCTCGACGGATGGAAATAAAACTTCTGGACTTATACTATTAAAGACTGATAACCCAAAGAGAAGACCCTTGGAATGTTGGGATTGTAGAGGAGATCATCTTTGGAGAGACTGTCCACTCCAACAACAGAACAGTCAGAAAATTTATAACGTGCAGGAAGCTACCACAGTCAATGATGTGGCAAGGAGTGTGTCGCAGATCTATGCAGCATTGGATAATAACCAAGTTGACCACCAAGCTTTAGTGGTGGAAATAGAAGGTATGATCTTCAAACATCTGATATCTGTTTTGATTGACCCTGGTTCAAATTTGAGTTATATAGCCCCTAAAACTGTTGATAAGTGTAAACTACAGCCACAGAAGAAAACTAAACCATGGTTGGTACAGTTAGCCACTGGCACCAAAAGAAAGGTGGTAGAGGCCGTACCAGCTTGCCAAATAATGTTGGGTGAATTACCCACCCAAGAAACCCTTAATGTATTACCCCTGGGATCATACAATCTATTGATTGGTATGAACTGGCTGGCAGCCCATAAAGCCAAACTAGACTGTTACGATAAAACCTTAGAATGTGTGAGCGAAGAAGGAAAAAGGATAACCCTTCAAGCGATCCGAAAACCAGTCTCAGTGAGACAAATATCAGCATTGCAAATGAGGAAGTATTGCCGAAATGGATGTCCCCTATACGCAGTACAGGTGTTGAAAACAACCGAAGGTGTGGACCCCAACCCTGATGACCACCCTATCCTGAGAGAATATCGAGATGTGTTTCCAGGGGAGGTATCGGGTCTACCTCCGAGAAGAGACATTGACTTCTCAATAGAACTTGCACCAGGAGCGGTGTCGGTGTCTAGAACACCCTACCGTATGAGCACGCCTGAGTTAGTTGAACTCAAATTGCAATTAAAAGAAATGACAGACAAGGGTTATATTCGACCCAGCGTGTCCCCATGGGAAGCACCGGTCCTGTTTGTGAAAAATAAAGATGGCACCCTTAGACTGTGTATAGATTACAGACAACTTAATAAAGTAACCATAAAGAACAAATACCCCTTGCCCAGGATCGATGATCTATTCGATCAGTTAAGAGGTGCATCTGTTTTCTCAAAGATTGACTTGAGATTAGGATACCATCAAGTCTGAATCAAAGGTGAAGACATCCATAAGACCGCTTTCCGGACACGGTATGGTCATTATGAGTTTGTGTTAGTACCATTTGGGTTAACCAATGCCCCTGCTACTTTCATGTGCCTAATGAACAATGTACTCAGTAAATTCCTAGATAAATTTGTACTAGTTTTTATTGATGATATCTTAATCTACTCTAAGAGTAGAGAAGAATGTGAAGAGCATCTTAGACTTGTGCTGCAAGTGCTAAGATAGCATCAACTCTATGCTAAATTCAGCAAGTGTGACTTCTTCCAGAAACAAGTGCACTACTTGGGACATGTTCTGTCCAAGGAAAGGGTAGCAGTAGATCCTAACAAGATCAGGTCTATCATGGAATGGCCTACCCCAAAGGATGTCTTAGACATTAGATCCTTTATGGGATTGGCAGGATACTATAGGAGATTTATAAAAGATTTCTCCAAGATTGGTTGTCCAATCACTGCCCTCCAGAAGAAGGGAACAAAATTTCTGTGGACACAACAATGTGAAGAAATATTTCAAACCTTGAAACACCTACTAACCCATGCACCCATGTTGAAAATTGCTGACCCAGAAGCTGACTTCCTTGTGTGCACAGATGCCTATAGAGAAGGTCTCAGAGGAGTCCTTATGCAGGGAGGAAAGGTGATCTGCTATGAATCCCGAAAGTTGAATGAACATGAGGTCAACTATGTGACTCATGATCTATAATTGGATGCCATATTGCATGCCTTAAAAATGTGGAGGCATTACCTCCTGGGGAGGAAATTTGTTCTTATGACAGATCACTGTGGATTACGGTATTTATTTGATCAACCCAAGCTCAATACTAGACAAGCTAGATGGATGGCCCTCCTTAAGGAATTTGATTTTGAAATCAAACACATCAAAGGGAAGGAGAATATGGTGGCCGATGCCCTTAGTAGAAGCATGAGAACAATTCACTTGGTAGCAGTGAGTACCTGCGAGACAGATGTCAAGCACCGAGTCAAGGAGGCACAAGAAACAGATCCCTTCGTTCGAAATGTGACCTTGTACCTACAGCAAGAACCCGCTGGAGTAAAATACGAAGGATATCAGATGGCCGAAGGAGGTCTACTCACCTACAGATATAGACTTTACATTCCCAATTGTGACGACTTGAAGAGGTTCATCATGGATGAACTACATAAAAGACCCTACACCGGTCACCCAGGATACCAGAAAATGATTACTGCCACCCGAAAACGATTTTACTGGCCAGGATTGAAGAAGGATGTAGCCAAGTATTTGGCCCAATGCATAGAATGCCAATAAGTTAAAGCAAAACATAGACACCCAACATGACTATTACACCCTTTACCCATCCCAGAATGGAAATGGGAAACCATCTCCATGGATTTTATCACTGGATTACCAACTTCCACCAAACAAAACGATGCCATTATGGTAGTAGTGGATAAACTGAGCAAGTCCACTCATTTCATCCCCATCAAATCAACCTGCAAGGTGATAGATATCGCACAAGTATTCATGAAAGAGGTGTTCCGACTGCATGGCATGCCAAGGGAGATAATATCTGATAGAGACACAAAGTTCACTTCCAAATTCTGGAAATCACTGATGGCGGGTTTGGAGACCAAGCTGTTGTTTAGCACTGCCTATCACCCTCAAACCGATGGACAGATAGAAAGAGTGAATCAAATATTAGAGGATATGTTAAGGATGCATGTAATGCATCAACCCAGGAAATGGGAAGACTACCTGCCATTGGTAGAATTTCCCTACAACAACGGCTATCAAGCGTCCTTAAAAATGAGCCCATTCGAGGTCCTCTATGGTAGACAGTGTAATACCCCAGTCAACTGGAGAAATCCTGTAAATAGAATTTCCTTTGGACCTGACATGTTGAAAGAAATGGAACAACAAGTGACTCAGATAAAACAAAATCTGATGGTTTCTCAGAACCAATAGAAAAGTTATGTCGATCAAAAGAGAACTCCAAGAGAGTTCCAAACAGGAGATCATGTATATCTCATAATTAATCCCAGAAGGGGTTCCCTAAAAATGGGAGCTTGTGCCAAATTGGCACCCCGGTATTGTGGACCCTTTGAGGTTCTAGACAGAGTGGGACCTGTAGCCTATTGGCTAGCACTTCCTCCCACAGTAAAAGCACATAATGTTTTCCATGTTTCATTATTAAAAGAATATGTACATGATGCTAATCATATAATTCACTAGTCTGTGATCCAGGTGGAACCGGAGGGAGAATTCCTGCCAGAACCCCAATGCATATTGGATAGAAGGGAAACCCGACTCCGAAACAGAACCATTGCACAGGTCAAGATGCAATGGAAACATTTTGGCCTAGATGAGGCTACATGGGAAATGGAGGATGCCATGAGACAGGCATATCCGATTTTGTTTACTTCTGTACATGTAATTCACGTTAGTAGCTAAGAACATCGAGTACGATGTTCCTTTTAAGGGGGAGGGAGTTGTAACACCCTGTTTCCCCCAGATTGTAAATATAACTGGACTGGCCAAGGACTATGGCAAACTCATAAGTATGAATATGTGATGTAAATAGACCTGCAGGAAGAGGTCAATGAATGTGAATAATATTTTGAATTTATTGCAGGACTACTGAGAGGGGATGTGCAGAAAAGAGACCACGATGGCGGTGGAAGGCACCTGAAAAAGGTGGCGTTAACTTCCACCAAGAATTAAATACCGTATTTGGACTCCACTGGCCCAGAGAACCAAAAGAGGCTCACTGGCCCTGAAAGTCAATACCTCGCAGGTTGGTAAGAGGATGGCTTGATGAGGGATGGGATGGTAGACCGCCCATCCGTAGAGACATCAAGCCTGATCGGCGCGAGGGTAATCGTGCCACACGCAACCTCGTGAGAGGATAAGGCGTATGGCAGAGACGATTGAAAGGGGGCGGATGCGAGGGGAACTCTGGAAGTTTTACGCAGAGTGAGTGATAGTAGAGAGGAAGGATTGCAACCTTCGCTTCTAGTCACTGGCAGATAGAGAGACACAGTCTCAGAGCATCGTGGTCTCGGCTCGGGGGTGGCTAGTGGTAAATCCTTTGGGAGTCGCTGAGCCTATGGTTGGGTGGAAATGAGCACCCCTCTCAGTAGTTACACCCACTTCGAGTGTTATTTCTGATAAGTGCTTTATGTATATATTGCATCTTGAAATTCATAGACTAGTATATGTATATATATGCTCATAGAACTGTCAAATTATGAATGATTTCTGTGAAATAATGTCTGTGCAATGTTTGATGAGAATGAATAGATATATGCTCATATCAGAGGGAACCACGCATGATGTGCGTGGATGGAGCAATTGCATTTATGACTAGATTGAACTGAGTTAGGTGCCCATCCCATTTTCGGGAAGTTGTTTTCCCTTATTTGTCTCAGGGATACCCGATACAGATCTCTTCACAGAGAGTTCCTCCTTAGAAAGGTTCGCAAGGGACCCAGAAAAAGGGATGGGAATGCATAAGTCTTAACAACCATGTATAAAGAGGAACAACTCTCTTAAATTCTGCAGTAACAGCGTAGGGATCAATATTGATCAACCGACAAGATCTTGTCGGAGAGTCGGCGGACATTCACGATCGTTAAATCGAAGGAATGAACGAAGGGCGTTAGTTTCCTTAATCCTTTTTCCTCCATCTTCGAGAATAGAGAGGAGGTCTAAGTCGTAGATTCCCAGGCCCCATGAGAACATCTGGACCGTTGGTTTTCCATGTCCAAAGAGCAGTAGAAAAGGGCACGACATCGGGACAGATCTGAACCGTCAGATCTTAGCTAGGAAACCTGATAGCTGTTAGATATATAGGGAGATAGACGAGGGTTAAGATCTCGTGAGCTCGGGGCTCACGGGGTAGAAGTCCAAAAGTTGGATGCTTTAAGTCATGAGTGGCGAGGCTACGAGAGGATCTGAGCCATCCATCTGAAGAGGACAGGTGGTAGAGATTCATGGATCTCGCTACCTCGGATATTTGCGGGGTAGAAGTCCAAAATTTGGATGCTTTAAGTCACGAGTGGCGAGGCTACGAGAGGATCTGAGCCATCCATCCGAAGAGGACAGGTGGCAAAGATCTAGGGATCTCGCTACCTCGGAGATTCGTGAGGTAAAAGCCCAAAGTTTGGAGTTTCTAAGTCACAAAGCAGCGAAGTAGTGAGAGGATGTGAGCCGTCCATCTAGGGAGGACAGGTGGTGGAGATCGAGAAGATCTCGCAAACTCGGGATCTCGCAGGGTGAACGCCCAAGTAGTTGGTGTTAAATGTCATGAGATACGAGGTCGCAAAGCAGTGAAGTAGCGAGAGGTTGTGAGTCGTTCATCCGAAGAGGACAGGTGACAAAGATCAAGGAGATCTCGCGAACTCGGGATCTCGCAGGGTGAATTCCCAAGTAGTTGGCGTTAAAAGTCACAAGACACAAGGTCGCAAAGAAGCGAAGTAGCGACAGGCTGTGAGCCATCCATCCGAAGAGGACAGGTGGTGGAGATCGAGGAGATCTCGTGAACTTGGGATCTCGCAGGGTGAATGCCCAAGCAGTTGGCGTTAAAAGTCATGAGAAACAAGGTCACGAAGCAGTGAAGTAGCGAGAGGCTGTGAGCCGTCCATCTGAAGAGGACAGGTGGCAGAGATCGAGGAGATCTTGCGAACTCAAGATCTCGCAGGGTGAACACCCAAGTAGTTGGCGTTAGAAGTCGCAAGACATGAAGTCACGAAGTAGCGAAGTAGTGAGAGGCTGTGAGCCATCCATCTAGGGAGTAAAGGTGGCAGAGATCGGGGAGATCTCGCGAAATCGTGAGTTCGCAGGGTGAGAGCCCAAGTATTGGGCATTTAAATTCATGAGGTTGCAAGTAGCGAAATCCCTCAGGGGAAAGTCAACGAGTTGACTGATCATCAGATCTCGGGGATCCGAGAACCCAGTGTTCAACCTTTGAACTCACAAAGTCACGAGCTCTGATTTATTGTTGAATCAAGGAAAGGGGATCACGCGAAGAGAACTGTGGGAGCAGATGTCCCGATAGGTAAATAGAAGAACCTCAGAGTTCTTTGGGCAAGGAGAAGAAGACCCTGTGAGCGGACGTACCCATGGTTGGTGCACCTGCATCAGACCACGGTTATGTACAGAGAATCGGGTAGGTAAATAGAATACCTATGATTCGGGGATTGGCTTTTGCTGCTACTAGCTCCGGGGAGTCTCATTATTGAGAAATCAACCAAAAATTTTGATTGATGGTTGTGGGTATGTTACAGTAGAAATCAAATTATTCCAAAATACCTCTGTTGACATGTCAAATAAATGGTGGCATGCAACTTAGGAAGGAAAAATACTAACACAATTTTGGAAAAACTAGACCAAATGGAGGAAACATATAATGTGTTAATCACTACCATCCTCACTTCTAATGCAAAGGGTAGGGAGAAGAAGAAGAATCTAGGAAAGACCATTAAAGGTTGGATGTTGTTGAAGAAGTAAAAGAATATGGAACTCCCTCCAACCCCCATTGCCTTGGACAAGGATGTTCATGTTAAGCTTTCAACCTGCTCTGTTTTAGGTTTTTTATGAAAATTTTACTCTTAGTACCAATTTCTTTGTCTTATATGCTAGGTAGTTCTATTACTAGTTATGTTATGTTGATAGACATTAAGGAAATATGTCTTATAGACTCTAAATGCCATGGGCTCATTTTTTACTTTACTTATGGATCATATTTGACAACCACGGGATGTTTTTGATAATAATTATATTAATCCTCATTGTCCATGTATTTGTAACATCCATTTACTTATTAATAAAATAAACTAATTAAAAAAAGAAAGAAGGTCAAAATCATCCTAAAATGTTCATAATAATAAGGGAAATGAATATTCCAACCTCAAGTAAAGAAAACGATTTGATCTCGAAGGATTTAATGAATAAAA
The DNA here is from genome assembly GCA_009831015.1 of Picea engelmannii. Classification (NCBI taxonomy): domain Eukaryota; kingdom Viridiplantae; phylum Streptophyta; class Pinopsida; order Pinales; family Pinaceae; genus Picea; species Picea engelmannii. The sequence goes on along the minus strand of ML838471.1, from coordinate 77,342 downwards.
AATAATAGGGAAGAGGTTCTTTAATTTCAAAGTTTATAGTAAAAACATTTAGGGGAAGCTAGACTTAAATATTGAGGACAAAAGAATTAGAACATAGAAAATTTGTGAAGGAGCAAGGGAAAATATTTAATTCAAAGAAAAAAAAGGAAAAAAGAAGAAGGAAATAAAAATATAAGTAAAAAGGAAAAAAGAAAAATAAAATAGAAGAGATATGGAAAAAACAAACAGGAGGTACGAGAGACATTACCATTAATGAGGATTTAAGGCATTAAGGAAAAAGGAGAAAAGGCCAAGTGAGAATAGGGGTATCATAAAAAAATTGGTTAGGAAATAAGACAAAATAATTGAAAATAATAAATGAATGAATAAAATAAAATTGCTTAGGAAAGAAACTAAGAGAAGCATAAAAGTAAATAAAAGACAGGAAAAAAATAATAAGTAAAATGAACAACTTTGACAAAAAAAAAACAAAAAAAAGGAAGAGAACAGTGGAAGGGTATTGTGAATAATTACAAAAGCTTTGAAGGACATGGAAAAATGGGTTAATGAGGAGTGCAAGAGAAGGAAATTTTAAAAGAGAGTTATTAACAATTATGAAGGTGGTTAACAATCATATGCTAAGTTTGGGTGAGTGTGTAATCACCTTTGCAATTTACGATATTAAGATGCTTCTCAATCTTAATAAGTTCTTTGATAAATTTGGTGGAGTATTGTTGAGTTTTAGATAGAATTTTGGTTTAATCAAAGAAAAGGTGGTGTTTGGTGTGGCTAGATAGAACATTTACTAATAGTAGTTTTGTGGTGCTATTATGATAGGCATCATACATATGTTCATTTATCCTAATATAAATGGTTGATCATATTTGACCAATATACAAATCTCCATAATGTCAAAGAATCTCATAAACTCTTTATTGTAGGAGATGATCCCTTTTGTCTTCCACATTATTAAAGATGTTATTTATGGTTAAATACAAAGTGGTATTGGAAGCAATGACAAAAGAATGAATGAATAAAACTGTTTAGAGATTATGGAATACAATGTTGTCAAAGATCTTAAGAAGATTAAATCAAATATTTCAATACTCAACATATGTAAGATTTCACAACAGTGCAAGTTGTTGTTGAAAAATTTGAAAAATGAATATATACAACCTTTAATTGTTGGCAAAACTATTAATAAAACATAGGTTACAATATCTAGAAAGCAACAATCAATGTTGCACTTACGGGTAAAAAATATAAATCTTTGACTCCTCCTTTCTTACTAACATTTGAGATATTCAATCACAATGTGCATAATTTTTTAGTGGATTCATACACTTCTTCTAATATGATTTCATACTTTGTGTGCAAAAATTTGAATGATACTCCAATGAAATGTTCAACACACATCATTCAGTTTGATAGATTGGAGGTTAAGGTAATTGGTGAATTGAAATATGTTCTTATCAGAGTAGTTTTTGATCATAAGATTCATCAAGTTATAGATATTTTCATGGTAGATATACCCAAATCCTATGGTATCTTTCTCTCCCAGAGACAATGGTGACATCATATTTAAAAAAAATTACACATAAATGTGAGAAATTTGAAAAACAAGGGTTAGGGTTTTGAGAAACAAATCACAATATTGTAACAAAATGCCTATATATAAAGATAATCCTTAATGGCTACTAGATTTGACAACAAAACTACAAAACAAGGAGAGCCCAAATAAATATAAAGAAAATTTTGTTGTTAAAAAAATTATTGAAGGAGGTAGAGTATAGTAACATGCTTTGATACCATGTTAGAATATTGAGACATATGAATAAAGATACACCAATATTAAACAATAAGACCTTACTATTCTAGACTCCTATCCATACAACAACATATAATCAAAATAATAAAGAGATAAGAGAAAAAAGAGAGTACAACAGATATATATGGTAAAACCCCAAAATGGGGAAACACCCACTATAAGGTATTGTCTTCTTTCTTCTTCAGAAATCTTCAATCTTACACTTGAGATCCCATACATCACAGTCCATATTCACATCATTCCAATGTATATTAACACTATGTGATCCTTCATTTCAATGTCCCTGATGGGTATCTCTTACCTCTATTATATACCAAGAGATATGGAGGAATTACATCCCAAAATACATGTGGGATAAATGTAATTTCACCTATTTATACAATGAATGGAAACAAAAGTATATTACATCATGATGCATGTGGGATAACGTTTTTACATAAGAGTATAAATTATTATGTTCCAAATTAATACATTCCAACAATACCACACAAGTCATAATTACATATTCCAACAGTTCTTGAGGCAACCAATGAACCTTCATCCTCAGAATTCTCAATTCTTGGTAATTATGCTTTGGAATCTAACATTGGTAACTTTGTAGCTGAAGTTTCTGATGTGCCTGAAACATAGCAATTTGAATTGAATTTACAAGAAGATAATTGTCACGATATGGGAAGTAACACCAAATTTGTAAATTATGTGAATTTTGATTCTTCTCACAATCTAGACAAAAAAAAAATAGATTTTAAATATACCCCTGATATATGGACTATATTTTTTTACGGTTCCAAAACTTGAGAGGGAGTCAGGGATGGCTATTTGTTGATTGATATGAGGGGTACACACAATTTTATTTCTTGTAGTTTAGAATTTTATTGTAGCAACAACACCATTGAATATGAGGCATTGGTACAAGTTCTTAAAAAAATCCATTGATCTAAAAATAACAAAAAAATCAGATTGTTTGGAGATTCTAATATTATAGTCAGAGAAATTAAAAATACAATACACTTCAATTCACCTCATTTGACAAATCACCAATAGGAAGTTCATAGGTTGATTGATAATTTTAACTCCTTTAATATTATAGTTGTCCCACGAGCCAAGAATCTAGTGGTAGATTCATTAGCTACTACCACTTCTAGACTCTCTCCATTAGAATATTTTGAAGCTAGTAGATTCATGATTGAGTTTAGTTATAAACCCTCTACCCTAGATGACATTCCTAATTGGAATTTTTTGAAGGTGATGAATAGATCTTGGAATTTCTCACAATTGCGGAGAATTTCAAGAATTTAACTATTAATGAAAATGAATTTCAAGCAACTTTGGAAGAAGACAAATGGAAATCAACCAAAAAGAAATCTCACACTATGCCCAAGGTTATTGTAATTTTGGAAAATATGTTTGTGTAATACCCCATTTTTTATTCCCTAGATGAATGATGTATTTTGTTTATTTAGGAAAGGTCAGAGTGCCTGTAAAGTTGAAAAGCTTGGAGAGCATAAAAAAATGTAATACTTTGAATATTAATAATTAAAATACATCGTTGGCTGCAAAATGGACAAGGACATGAGTTATAGGGGAATATGATTCCACGAGAGAGGGGGTAAGGGGATAATCCTTTTATTACATTTTATTTTTACCCATCCTTGATTTAGAGGGAAAAAAAGGGTCATGTGAGCTTCTTGGGGAGACCACGTTATGCCTTGGCATGTCAATTATATAAACCTTGTTTTGGGCATTGAAGGGGGTTGGCCATTCATGGTTACTTCATTTTTGGTAACTTCATTTTTCTTTTCATTTCATCCATTCTTTATCACTCTTAGTCTAGGTTTTGGCATGGGAAACCAATTTCTAGGGTAGTGAGCCATGGCTAATTGGGAGTAGAAATTGTTGGTGTTTTCAAATAGAGAATGGATTCCTGTGTGCATGAGATTGTTGAAAGTTGTGAAAATATTTTCCATTGGATTTTGTAGCATTGATATGTTTTTATGAGTAGCATTGGATCCCTAGGAGGAACTGTAACATCCTAATGGATTGAATTGCAAATAAGGGGGTTCACTTCTTTGAATTATGTAAGATGAAGGGGAAGAGAGATGGTAAACTAGTGCTATGTGTAAATGTGTTGAACCTGCACAGAATAGATCTAGCTAAACAATAATACACACATTTGCAGAGAGAATTTGAGAAAGAAGAAGAAGGGGGGAAATAATGAAAGAATTCTCATTAATCGTATTCCACACTCAAAGAGTGAATAATTTACAATAGATATAGGATACATGAGTAAATAATGCACCATAGTGGTGGTCTAGAGTGATGTGGACACACACCAACAGTTATGGGAGTGAACTGCCACCTAGTCTAGTCTCTTGGGCAGTGACGAGAGTGAACTGCCACCTAGTTGAGTCAACTAGTCAACTAGTCTTCAGTTAACTAACTGAACAAAGAGTAGTGAGGAGTTAAATCAGGAAATAAAGGGTAATGTGCGAGTCTAGTGATGATCCTAAGGCAAGTGCACATTAGCTAGTGATGATCCCAATGTTGCATGGTGACAAAACCAATGCAACATCTAAACTCAACTCAACTAGTCAAACTGAAGTGTTAATTGAAAGAGAATATTCTCCAGGTGGAATATTATCCCTTAAAATATGGGAGACTGGATAATGACTAATTATGAATAATAAACAAGGAAAAACCTTAGGAAAAATAAATCCTAGGTGTGTGTGAAGTAACTCCAACACCCCCCCTGAACATCACTATGGTGAAAATAAAGAATAGGTCTCGGCAACGAGGCCATGTTAGGTACCCAAATAAAAACGATACACTAAAATAAATGAGGAAAGAGGGAAAACCTCATGGGAAGCCCCCCCGCCCCCCTCAAGGTACAATGCATGTAAATTTTTTTTGAGAAGGAACAAAAAAAAGTTACTAAGATGTGCGAAAAAATTATTATCAGAAAATATCATAATTCAGTTTGATGTGCACGACTCCCTTTTTTTCTCCTGAAAATAAATCTGAAATGGAGTAGACATCATCTTCAATTAATGGAATACAAATTTCTGCAAATATTTTTGTAGAAGACTCTTCATAATAAGAGGCTTGATTTTCTCTTTTGGCTCTATCTTTTCAACCTCTTGCATGAAATCTTCACAATATTCTTTATTCCTAAATAGAACCTCCAATCTGTTCCATAATTCATTTGGAGTGAAGTCTTGTGTGACATCACATACTTGGTGGAGAATTTATGGAGAAATAGACAAGTATTTAAATCCTATGGCCATATCTTGTCTATTGAGAAAGTCATTTTTCTCATCAGCGGAATCAGGCTCTACTTCCATTTCCATGGTTATTTGGTATAAGCCTCTACTTCTGAGAATAGGTATAATCTCTGGCTTCCACTCCAAATAGTTATGAGGCGTTAGAAGTATTATCAGTGAGTAATATATATATTCCATCTTTTTTGCGTTCTTCAATCTTTAGTACTTGCAAAAATAATTTGGTGTAGCTTTTTCTTAGCAGTCCGTTGGCTCTGATACCATGTAAATGTGTTGAACCTACACATAATAGATCTAGATAAAAAATAATACACACATTTGCAGATAGAATTTGAGAAATAAGAAGAAGGAGAGAAAGAATGAAAGAATTCTCATTAACCATATTCCACACTCAAAGAGTGAATAATTTACAATAGATATAAGATACATGAGTAAATAATGCACCATAGTGGTGGTCTAGAGTGATCTAGACACACACTAGCAGTTATGGGAGTGAACTACCACCTAGTTGAGTTAACTAGTTAACTAGTCTTCGGTTAACTCACTGAATAGAGACTAGTGAGGAGTTAACTCAAGAAATCAAGGGTAATGCACCAGTCTGGTGATGATCCCAAGGCAAGTGTGCATTAGCTGGTGATGATCCCAATGTTTCATGGTGACAAAACCAATGAAACATCTAAACTCAACTCAACTAGTCAAACTAAAGTGTCAACTGAAAGAGAATATTATCCAGGTGGAATATTCTCCCCTAAAATATAGGAGATTGGATAATGACTAATTATGACTAATAAACAAGGAAAAACCTTAGGAAAAATAAATCCTAGGTGTGTGTGAAGTAACTCCAACACTATGTAGTTGAGAAATTGTGAGATTTTGATTGTTCACTGGTTTTGGAAACTAACATTCGGCCTAGTACTCATCCTTGTGGATTCATAGCCTAGGATCTAGGGTGGCCTATTGCATATATTTTATGGGAAACAAAGCCTAAGGTCGAGTTGAATGTTTGAAGTATGTAGCCAATTGGTGGATTGTTTCTTTAAAAGATAAGTTTTCTTTGTGTTTCTCTGTAATTTATATTTTGTTGTGTAATTTATCTCTATGATAAGTTTATGACATGCTTGTTATTTTTAATTTTTGGGCATGGTTTGTTTAATGTTCTTTACAGTCATGAATGTTTCTTGTTAATTGCATGTGTATGTAGAATTGAATAGACAAGTATAAATATGTGGCCATGTATCATAGAGATAAAAGGATGGTGTATCATAATATAAAGTGCATATTTTTGGTCTCCCTACTATTTTATGTATTATTCTATCTCTTTTCTATGATTGTGCTTGTATACTAGTGCATTGTATATATTGCTCTATGTAGTGAACTACTGGTAACATCTGCATATTTCTCCCTAGATTACAACATTTGTTTTTTTGCTGGTAGTTTTGAACTTGGGTATGTAAAATAATGCACACATATATATTGAACTTGGAATACATACACGAGTGGTGGGAGCATAAGATAAATAACTATATAAAGAATTATGCAAGGAGAAATCGACTAACTCTGGCAGAAGTAAAAGCACAATTCTTCACGGAAACTCACAAGCAATTCCTTGAAGCTATTCCAAAATACTTATTAAAGTATATCAACTAACCTTCTAATGTGTAATCTCACTCTAGACGAACAAATGATGTTGAAAATCACCAATGGAGGTCAAACAAACCTGCATGAGTGCTTTGAAAGAATTTATCAAGATTATATTGAAGAAAAAGCAATTGAAGACAACTTGTCAATTAACACAGTTAAAGAAAAATTCTACATTGATCTCCACATTCGTTTCCTTTACAATGTATCTTATTTGTTGCATAAATTCTTGTTAGATAAATGAGTAGGGAATATTTTCGAATACTGACCTTTTCTCAGCACACCATTTCCAAATTCTAACTAGGAGAGAAACCAAAGAGATTGGGAATATTTTCTAGAAGCCAACTACAAAGACACACATGAAGCGTGGGATTTTTTCCTACAAAAATGAGCATGGAAATTATGAATAACATCACCAACTTTGAGAAACTAGTCAAGTTGAAAATGGGTGGATGGATGATCTATGAGATGACATAATTGAAGTTGAACACACCGAAGAAAATAATTTTAGAAGCAAGGAGGAATATAAATGAAAGAGGATATATGATAGAATCAAGAGGGAAGTCTATACGATGTATGCAAATTCATAAGTTGTTAAGAACCAAATATCAATATAGCATAGAAAAATCTCAGAATAAGTACTCAATGCCTTGAAAAAGAGATAAATTCAGATAATAAGCCTCTTTGAGGGGGAAACCTCCTTATGCCCACATAAATGTACAATTACAAGATGATTGAAAATGAAAATGTCTCCTTGGTATATATAGGAGACTAGGAGGTATAATTACAACTAATGGAATAAAACCGACATAAATAAAATAACATTACTAATGTAATATGCCACAATTAAAGGGTAATGAGCCACTATTTAGGGCTTAACATTCCCCTCCCCTTGAGAAAAGTGTTGTCCACAATGCTTGAGTAAATCTGAATGCTTCTATATAAAAGACTTATCTTCCCAAGTGGAATCTTTAGCTGGTAGTTTCCTCCATTTAATGAGATACTCTGAAATGGATCTATTCCTCAGCTGGTGAATTATTGTGTCAGTGATGGCTTCAGGATCCAATATGATTTTTCCTTCCTCATCAAGTTCTGAAAATATAGTTTGAACTGGGATCTTGTCACCTATAACCTTCTTTAATCATGAAACATGGAAAACTGGGTGTACTCGTGAAGATGTAGGTAACTCCAATTTGCATGCCATAGTACCAATCTTTTGCAACACCCAATAAGGGCCATAGTAATTTGGTGATAATTTATTATCCTTCTTGGCTTTCTTGAGGGACATCTGTTTGTATGGTTGTAGTCTTAAAAACACCCAATCCCCTACTTCAAAATGTCTTTCACTACGATGTTGATATGCTTGTTGTTTCATGAAATTTTGTGCCATAGATAGGTTGTCCTTTAATATTTGGAGAACTTGTTGTTGATGCTCGATGTGATCTTCCATTGCTTGAACCTTAGATTTTTCTTTTAGAGAAGAAGTGATGGAAGGAGGTTGGTATCCATAGAGTGCCATAAATGGTGTCATTTTTGTTTCTATATGAAAGGAAGTGTTATACCACCATTCTTCCAAGGGTAACCATTTGAACCATTGTGTTTGTTTATCAGAGACAAAGCAACGAAGGTAGCCTTCCAGACATTTTTTCACTATCTTGGTTTTTCCATCAGATTGTGGATGATAGGATGAGCTATGAGCCAATTGAGTACCCAAAGAAGAAAATAATTATGTTCAAAAATATCCAGTGAAGATGGGATCTCTGTCATTTACAATAATCTTTGGGCTACCATGTAGCTTTTGAATTGTCTCCATGAATGTGGTGGCAACTGTACTGGGTTTGAAGGGATGAGAGAGTGCACAAAAGTGTGTGTACTTGATCAGTCTATCAACAATCACCATGATGACACTCTTTCCTTCAAACTTTGGTAACCTTGTGATGAAATCCATGGAAACCTCCTCCCAGCACTGACTTGGGATGGCTAATGGTTGTAAAAGACCTGGTGTCTTAATTGTTTCCACCTTATTTTTTTGGAAAACCAAACATTCTTCCACAAACCTTTGAACATCAGTTTTAAGGCCATCCCAAAAAAATTCCTTCTTGACCCTATGGTAGGTTTTCAAAAATCCCGAGTGCCCTCCTACTGGAGAGGTGTGCAATTCCAATAGTACCTTTTTCTTGAGTTGGGAGTTCTTACATAAATATAAGCAATCTTTGTACCATAGTGAATCATTTTTCCATGTAAATGTATCTGATGCATCGAAATCCTGCTGCAACCTTTGAATGAGAGTCCACACTTTTTCGTCATTTTTCCATTCATCCCTTGCTTCTATTATCCAATTAGGTTGGATGATTGAGATAGCACAGAGAAAGGCCTCAACATATTCATCCTTTCTTGAGAGTGCATCTGCCACAACATTTTGCTTCCTTTTTTTTATAGACGATTGCAAAATCATAACCCAATATCTTGGTTACCCATTTTTGTTGTTCTTCTAAAGATAATCTTTCTTTCAAGAAGTATTTAAGGCTATCATGATTTTTTCTGACCTTAAAGTGCCTACCTATTAGGTAAGGACGCCACTTCTTCAATGCATGTAGTATTTCCATCATTTCCTTCTCATAAATGGGTTTATGTAAGTCTTTTCCCTTGAGTGGTCAACTTTCAAAAGCTAGGGGCCTTCCTTCTTACATTAGGACAACACCAATTCCATTTCTCGAGGCATCACATTCCACAATAAAGGTTTTTGTGAAGTCTGGAGTAGTCAAGACAGAAGCTTTGCACATCACCTCTTTAAGTTGTTCAAAAGTTTTAGTTGCCTCTGGTCCATGAAAATGCATCCTTCTTAGTTAGTTTCATTAAAGGTGCTTATATTCTTCCATAGTGCCAAACAAACTTGTGGTAGTAACCTATCAAACCCAAAAATCCTCTAATTTTCTTCAATGTTTTGGGAATCAGTCAGTCCATCATGGCCTTAATCTTGTTAGGGTCTACCTTGACACCTTCATGAGATACAATATGACCCAAATACTCTACCTCCTTCACTCCAAAGAAACATTTGGATGGTTTGGCATATAGTTGTTGCTCCTTTAGTAGTTGTAACACCTTGTCAACATGTCACACATGATCCTCCCAAGACTTGCTATAGATTAGTATATTATCAAAAAATACTAACACAAATTTTCGAAGGAAGGGCTTGAAAATGGAATTCTTCAACCCTTGGAATGTGGAAGGTGAATTTGTAAGGCCAAAAGGCATGACCAAAAATTTATAATGGCCTTCATGAGTTCGGAATGCTCCTTTTTGGGATATCTTCTTCCTTCATTCTAATCTTGTGATACCCTAATTGAAGATCCAATTTTGTGAAATAGATTGCTCCATGTAGTTCATCTAACAATTCATCAATAACAAGGATTAGAAAACTTATCTTTAATAGTGATCTTGTTGAGCTCTCGATAATCTAGACACATACACCATGAGCCATATTTCTTGAATACCATTACCACCAGTGCAGAGTAAGAACTTTGACTAGATCTAATAATGCCAACCTCTAACATTTCTTCAACCATGCGCTCAATTTCACTCTTCTAGGCATAAGTGTAATTGTATGGCCTGATATTAGGAGGGACACTCCCAGGAATTAGGTGAATATCATGATCATGATTTTGAGTGGGTGGAATACCTTTGGGAATATCTTCACATACTTGTGAATGCTTATCAATGATCCCTTGCAGATCTAGAGGAATAGATTTCTTGGATGTTTGAACATCTAGTGAGCATAGTTGTGAAATAACACCTTGATGCCCCTTTTTCAATAATTTTGTCATGACATTAGAGCTTATCACCTTACCTAGTTTCCATGTGATACCTCTTAACTCAATTTCTTTTCCTTCCAATGAAAATTTCATGAAAAGTTCTTGAAAATTAAAAG